>LYUA01001156.1:393772-411348 GCA_002093875.1 Calopteryx splendens | reverse complement strand
TTTCTCCATCCGCTACACTCACCTGTGCAGTCTGAGACATGTACAGGTTTTGAAAAAGTCACCTATCCCTCCAGTATACTCTTATCTTCTGCAATACCTTCATGAGGTGTTCCCAGTTTACCCTATCAAACGCCTTCTCGAAATCTACAAAGAAGAAAAACATATCCTGAGTGTACTCTATATTCCTTTCTATCAATGATCTCATTACTGGTATGGCATCACGTGTACCTCTACCTTTCTTAAACGCAAACTGATCCTATCCTAAGTAATCTTCTACCTTCTTCTCCATCCTATTATTAATGATCCTGAGTAATACCTTTGTTGTGTGCGAAATCAAGCTAATTGTTCTATAGTCCTCATATACTGCTGGTTTTCCTTTCTTTGGAATGGGAACTAAAACTGATCTAAGAAAGTCTTTTGGTCACACTCCACTCTCATAAATGCTGCGAACGACAGGATTTTGCTAAAAATTAAGGTGAGTGATTTTCCTGATTAAAATTTATAAGCATGGGTATTCAAAGGCCACATGTCTTTCCTTTTAACATTGGTGGTTCCTAGCATTGATATCTCCTGATGGAAATCGTACACATTAGCGGTTTCAGGAGGGAAAGTTCAGTAAAGAGGAAACGGTTGAACCTCTTAGTGCTACGGGCCCATATATCAGCTTTGCTTCTTGGTTGAAAAGTGCCATCGACTGAAATATTGGCCCTTTTTTATAGGCAGTAATTGATAATAATAATAAATTATTACAATTCATTATATTTTAGTTTAGGAACATAAATGGTGTGCCAGTAAAGGTTTTGATTGTATACTTTATAAAATGTTTTCATTTTTGTTTAATATAAATTTTTATTATATTCATTAAAAGTAAATATTTTTCTTAAGGTGCTACATTATCTCAAAATACCTTTGGCATTACTCACTGGTACTACTTGAAGTAGGAGGTACTAAGAGAGTTAGGGATAAGTATTGGAACTAAGTTGAAAGAAAAGGTGTGGTGTACTTACACAGAAGGATTTACGATTTCTTCTGTGACATAGTTGAGATTGTTCCTGGAAATTAAAATATTAAATTGATGAGTTTCTTTAATTTGTGGTAGGGACTAAAGTAATAAAGTTCTGTTAATTAATGATAAAAATATATTACCTATATTTAGGGGTAAAAAAATGCTTTCAGTAATGGAATGATACTAATTAAAATTACTATAGATATAAAACTCTACTTTACTAAAAAATAATAATAATCAACCCAAAGAGTGGTTTAACCAGTGAGGGTTGAGTTCACCCAATACTAAGCCCAATGGGGTTTGAAATTCACACAGAGTAGGGGGGCCAGTGCCTTTCCCTGTACTGTCTGCCGTTTCCAGGATGACCTGGAACCCAGAAAATCAGCAAACAGCTTGGGTGAAGCTGCCATAAGCATCACCCTTAATCGTACCTGGGCCCTCTGGTTAGTCTCTACCTAGCACACTAACAACTGAATATAGATAAATAGGTACAAATATAAATATGAAAAAAATTTCTGTGAAAATCTTACCATCCATCATATGCCCATAAACCAGTATAGAAAGCTGTCGCAATGCTTCCCAAGGAGTTAGTTGTACCCACAAATGGATTTGCCAGGTGTTTGGTGTTTCCTGTGACACAAAATGTTTGTTATCAAATTATGACCTTAGCTTTGGGATAGTAGAAGGTGATATGCTCATCTGTAGTGATAAACATTTATGCTTTGTTGAAAACATTATGTAACTTACCTTCTGCAACCTTGTAGGCACCGCCAACAATTATTATGAGAATTGCTGCAAGCTTTGCTGCTGTGAATGCATTTTGTACGCCAGTGGCCAATTTTACACTGTAGCAGTTGATGAACAGGATTATAGCTGAATATGAATTTCAAAGAAAAGGTATGGATTAGGTTTATAATTTACTATTTTTTTGTAAACATTAAAAGACGGTTATGAATTTTAAGATTAATGGGAAGTGAATTTTTTGACATTTGTGTAGCATTGGAATACTTCTCTCATAGTAAAACTTCTGTGGCAATTATCCTACATATGAGCTCATAATTACCTATAGCCCTTTTAATTGATTAAAATATCTTTGGATTTTATATTAGAGGTAATAATGATAACTTTTATCTGCCATGTGACCTTGATACCATCTTTGAAAAGTACATGATTTAACTGGTAAGGTACTAAAAGGTAATGAGCAGAAATTTACATATTTTGTGAAAGTTTCCTATTAAGTTTATTTTCTTAAAAATTTTACTATTTTGCTTGATTTTTTCAATTTTTGATGTTTTGACTTGATAATTAGTTTGGATGTCTATAATCAATATTGATATTAAGGATTTATTCATTAGAACCTTACAAACAATAATTAGCTAAGTTGGAAACACCTTGGATGTTACAAAGATGAAATAATTTTGTAATTTCATAATTTCATCATAATAGCTTAATGCACCTATTAGAGTGTACCTAATCCTTATTGATTCAAAGAATATCATAGGTTTTGGATGGTTTCTCATGACTATTACATATTGATTGGGCTTCATATTGTCTGCCCTGCATTATTTCCTTCTTTAGTTCTGCATACATTTTACCCAGAGTGTCTGCCAATCTTGAAAAACAGGAATAAGATGGGAATTAAATTTGTGCCTTGAAAACCTAGAATTAGATGGGAATTTTTTCGTACCAGCCTGGAAATGTTAATATTTATTACCTACATCCTTTTTTGGGCGTAGTGGGAGTGTATAAGGTACTTATCCATTATCTGAAAATAGGTAGTAAACCATCTGAAACATTTTGAATGTATTCTTCAAAATAAGAAATAATCATTGCATGGGATATGCATGTGGGTGAATTTACAGAAGCAAAATCCCCCCTTCCCTAGACTTCTTAAAAAAAATGAAAAATATATTTTTTTTCAGTTGTGCTCCCACATCTCAAATCTGGTATAAACCAAACCAGAAATGCACTGAAACTTCGGACCGAAAATGAGGTTGCATCCTCCTGAAATTTTATGAATCTTCACCTGCTTTTTTAATTTTTTTATCAGAATGTAATTTTTTCGTGAAGCTCCAATATCAATCTTCTATATTCATTAAAAATTTGTATTATTTGCTATCTCAGGCCTACATGGTAATTGATACATGGTAATTGATACACCCTAATTGATATTAATGATGATAGAATAAATGAAAAAAATATAAATAGAATAGAAGGTATAATAAATAGAAAATGTTAAGGAAACTTTCTGTCAAGGAAATTGGTGAACACAGAAGGCTGCTCTACCACAAACTATACACAGGGGTGAAAATATTAACAGATGTATTTCAAGAAAGAAGGATTCTCTTCTATGGTCATATAACAAAAATGAGCCCAGTCAGGTCTTTACCTACTCTCTAGACAAGAAGATTAAAGGGACATGATTCACTGAGGTGGAAAGGGATCAGCAAAAAGTGGGTATCAACCGCGAAGACACCCTGGATCATGACCTCTATAAGAAGAAACTTGAAAAAAACCAGGGTTTCCAAGGAAAGCCAAAGTTAAAATTGAGCAGGAAATGGACTAAAGAGAGAAAGGAAGGGCATTGGCAATGACTGCAGAAGTGCCTACTGGGTGAAAGATAAACAATAAGGAAGAAAATAGTTTAAATAACATGGTCTATATATGGTGACATGATATAATAGAAAAATATTCGTTGTGGTTTTATTCTATCATCATGAATTAATTTTTTCAGAATTCTCTTTTATTCTATGTAGTTCATAGTACTATATATTCTACCCTTCCACCAAAAAAGACACCTCTCTTTAAGTTTTTATTTATAAGACGACTTTCAGTTAGAGAAAGTTTGAGTCTTGAAAATTTGATAATCAGCATGTAAAACTGGGAAAAGGCTGGAATTTTATTTATCCACTTTACCCTGTTTCTACCTGATTTCATACTGCCTAAAAAGCCCATCCTGTTACCCGTTTACCACACATTCTCCCTTCCTTTCTTTCTTTCAACACGGTCTACCTCTCAAAATCTCCTCCAACCACTGTCTGCCTTATTCCAATTTCGCCTAGCATTTTCCTCTCTTCTCCCACCACATTACAAACTTATGAACATTAGCTCATAAACTTAAATCATTGCTTATGAGTTTCAAATGAGACATTTTCATATCATTCTCCTGAAATATTTGGTCCCTTCGTACAGAGTTTGGTATTTCTGCAGTATTCGCTTTTCCTACGCCGACTGCGATTTCTTGACATAGCTGGCAGCACTCCGGAGTGCGAAATGGCTAGGATATTTGAAATTATTACTTTGCAGTATGCGAATTATCTGGATATCCGCAGTGGACACAACCTCCACTCCACCTCAAAGGCATCTCGCCAAGGGCGGATTTCTGGCGTGAATTCTTGATGTGCGGGAGGATAAAATTCCATCACAGTAGTTTGGACACGTCGGTCCGCATCTTTAGCGTTTCTTTCCCTCGCCGTCCCACCCCTTAGCATCTCTTCTCTGTTGGAGAACCTTCCTCTTATGCCCCAGCACTGGCGGCGTCCAAGCTGCAAAATTGAAGGAGAAAAAGGAAGAGAGTCGGCTCAGCTCCGAGATTCTCCCTTTTGCTTTGTAAGCGTTGACGCAGGCCACCTTCCCATCTTCCTTCATTTTAGGGATCCCTACGTGCCTTCTCTGTCATCCATCTGACTCTCGCCATCCTTTGCCAATATTCACTCTTCCTCTGGACCCTTTTCGAACTCACGACGCTCCAGGGTAACCGAAGACTGATCTAAGGAGTTCCTTGGTGGGTTTCCTGAACCGATTGGCCTTGGTCGACTGGCCAATCGTCAATCTATGCTGATGCATTTTACGCGACAGAGAAGGTTTCGAAACATAAGGGTGATAGGAAGTTTGGTTCTCGTCTTCGATTGGCCCTGAGGTTATGGGAAATTTTATAGCTCGAAAGTTCCATCTGAACGGGAAATAATAAGGTACCCAGATGCGAAGTGGACGGAAAAGTAAAAATCTGGCGGATTTTGGTGTTTAAAGTTGGTATAAAATAATTTCCCCGAGTTTTTAATGCTTTGCGCCGAGGGTAAATTTTATGCCCCCGATTTCATTAAAATATGTTCCCTTTATATTTTAAGGTTGAGAATTTTTATCAAGATTTCCCTTTAATAATAGGCTCAAAAAAGATCTCCATAAATATTAATATACTGCTTATCTTCCCCTTAGAGACAGTCATTAAATGACGTCACCCTTATTTTTGAGGTTTTTTAACCTACTTGGAACGACACATTTTTCAAAAAGTGCTCTCCTTCCGAGAAAAAACCTGATTTGAACGATGAATTGAATGGAAAATTTACGAGTCGTCGCACTGGAACATATTTTATCAAATTTCGGCTCGTTGTGTCATATGATGTTTTGAATTTGGCATGGGAAGGAAAAATCGGATAAATGTTCGTTGAAATTGCCACTGCTATAAAATATGATTTAGATGTATTGAAATTTAGGAAATATTTTAAAGTGATAGAAGGTTGCGAAATTGAAAGAATATAATTACCTTAACTTTAATGAGTAGCCAGACGCGTCTTATAAAATATGCTTTATTCTTCCAGATATCGCCTTTATTTTAGGAAATAATATCACGGAATAATTTTAGATAAGATCAATCGAGGAATGCGCAAACGATTTTTTTTACTTATACGAAATTCGAACTTTGCCTCTAAATGATTAGAAACACACTACTAGAGTACGCAGATGATTCCTTAATATCGCGGTTTATTGAATCTCGCCGCAGATCCTATATTTCTTCTATTCTTTTGGACAATCAAATCATTGCTAGTCCTTTATTAGACAAATATACCCGGAGAAAAATTATTTAATTTGATTTTTTAAATAATGTCATTAATTATAGAGTATTTTTGCTAATAGGATAATGGACGAGCTGGAAATCGAATGATCGGCAATGGAAAGCCTGACCTGGTGTAAAACCCGAGAAGAGTAGGCTACGCCTTTCTGCCTGAAAGTCACCCCTCTCCATTCATATAGACAATCGGATCTTCCTTCATATAGAAAATATTATCCTAATCCAATAGATATTTAATTATTTTTATGGATTCCAGAATTGATCATAAAACTGCCCGATCCTCTATGCCATGCTCCTCTCTAATATTATAGATAGTGTTGACGACAGGAAATATAACGGATTGACCCTTTGAAACCTGGGAGTGTGCATTTAGAATAGGTAAAGATCTCCGACCTAATGATTTTCATCTGACGTCCCTTACAGAATTTTCAACGTGGAGGCATCCAATTTGATTTATCTTACCCGTGGCAAATATGGCTACCATTTTGACAAGATGAGTTGGAGGATCACAGGTTCCTGAAAATGCCTGCACGGCGTACTGGGCGAAGCTGAGTACGATGATGGCCATTTGTGACGGCTTCAAAACCAGGGTGGACGTCCAAGAGAAGAGGTATGCTGTGGCAGGACCAAACGCATCCATCAGGTATGCATACTCCGCTCCGGACGACGTGTTCATTGTGCCCAGCTCTGCATAAGCTAAAGCGCCTGAATGGGAAAGGAAAGGCAGATTTTGAAGCACCCGGAAAATATGAACTTACTAGAACTTAATAAACATGGCAAAAAGTTTAAGGTTTAAGTTCACTAGACTTGATGCGCGACTATATAGTGTATTCGTAAGGATTATCGTTCTTATAATAGGTATATGTATAAGGTTTTCATACCCCGGGAAGATAATAGGTCTAGTAACTACCTGAATTTTATAAATACCCTATCAGAAGTGTTTTAAGTTTCTCCCGTTGTGAATTTGACTTCAACACAGGATGAACGGAGAAATTAAGGACTAAAATAAGCATTTAGGTGTAACGAGGTGACGATATTCGTGCGAATATTGTTAGAATTTCTTGTATAGTTGCGAAAAATGAAAAAAAACAACGGATTTGGGTATTTCAGATTACGTTTAACACTTAGAGGAAGTTTTAGCTAACCAAAGTTTTCATTAAAAAATCGGTACTAATTTAGACTTCGTAAAATGCTCTTACCGAACCCCTGATGGTACGCCGCTGGTGTAGGTGAGCTGAAACTGTTTGAAAACATTCATTTATCGCTTCAAAATGCTCGAAATAAATCAACTCGTAGTTCGGTCGATACATTACATTGGTACAGGACTCACAACAGATGACAGTGAACGATCGATTGGAGTTTCTGTCAGGGGCAGCAAATATCCCAAGATTACCTAAAAGGGATAATACTCCACAAGCAATCCATACGATGAGGCTCAAACCCACAGAGCCCGTTCGCACCAGTAGGCCAGCAGGCGACACGAAAATCCCAGAACCTGGAAGCAAAGAATGGCATGTCAGTCAACGGATCTTTTGATCTGGAAAAAATGAGGACTTTTGATACAAATAATCTGTGCAACCTAAGTGGACACTCGAGTAAATCTGTTATTGGAGCCTACGCGCACATTTCCAAGTATTCTGCCGTAGCATAGAAAAAACATCGATAGCTAATTTTCAGACGCATAGAACAGTTCCAAAAGTTACCCAGGGATCAACAGAGGTACTAATTTAAATTTATTTTCTTATTTCTTTCTTTACTTTTTTGCTTCTATAAAGAGGATCATAACTTTTCATTCTCGACATTTCATTCAATTTTTGGCTTCATAGCTTTTCATATAGATTTCCCATGTTTTTTATATCAAAGAATGAAGTGTTGAACGTCATTATTCTTTGCGTGAGGTAGAAAATATCGTTTCCTTCATGAAAAAAACGGCAATTAGATTAATCTTTATTTAAAACTCTGAATAATTTATCTTAAATGTAACACTTGACAAGCAAGAGCAATAACATATGTCAGTTTTGGAAATGTATTTATCACAAAAATGGATCGCTTTCTCGTTACCTTTCACATAAGAAGACAATTATTGCGTCAAAGGCGATATCATTTACATTTTTTCGTTGAAGAATCGACAATATTTCTTTAAAAGTGGGATTTTACCATCAAAATTCATACGAAACATAACTAAAATTACATTTTATTGAAATAAAATGGTAAATAATATATCTGCAGTGAAATATAAATTTCGATGTTACATGAATTAAGTAGAACACCATTCTTTTTAAATCAATAAATAATGTGCGCAGTACGAATTTTAATAAAGTTCAATTTATGTGTGACCGAGAATTTACCTTTTATTCCAGAATATTTCAGAGAGCACATAGGCGAAAGGAACCAGATGCTCTGGGTCGTTTCATCAGAGCCTTCATAGTGGATAGATATTAAACTGTGATACGCCTTTTCCTCCTACCTTAATTGCGCGGCGGACGAGGAAAAAAGCTTTTTATACTTTTAGCTACAAAATTGGATTTCACTCTTGAGCTTAATGGTACTTCATCAACGCAAATGTTTTCCTCAATTTTGGTTCTGTGATTTGAATGGCCACGTTTTCATTATTTCGGTTGAAGTACTACATTTTTGGTGAAGAAAAAAATGTACCATACCATGTGCCAGATAAAACTCTGCGTGCTCAATTCTTATATGCATTTCCGCCAGTCTCAGTCAGTCGTTAAACGCGGGGGAGAAACGCTGATGAATGTTCGTAACTTACGATCTTGTCTGTGTTGAGTATTAAAACGGTTGAATATACATATTTTGTTGCATTCGGTTCTATAGGGTCATTTTTCTGCCAGATCAGATGTATTTGACCAATTCCATGGGGCGCATTGAGATTTTTGGGAGGTGCGAGAGTGATTTAAAATGCCAAAATTTACATTTGGTAGAATATATTTGGTCTTAAAATCCGCGTCAGACACATTGATGGCCATAACCGAGGGGAACAGACTTCATTAAAGTTTTTAATTCATTCCTTTTTCATATCATATTTTTTTAATACTTCATTTCATCAACTTACAATAGTATTCGTTCGTGGCGCTTTAAAGTACCAGAAAAACCGAGGTGAATGAATGCTGGTCTGATGTCAAGCTTTTCATCACTCGAATCTCCTCGTGCATCTTTCTTTGGTGACTACCACTCGGGACAAGAAAAGCCGAGAGGTGGGGGCTTGGCTTGAGGGGGCCGTGTGGGTTGCAGGTCAACTCACCGATCATCGTCCCGACGATTAGAGCCACCCCACTGATGAGTCCCACCCGTCTCTCGAGGTGAGGAGCGTCGTCCTTAGCTGAGCCCGGCCCCTCCAACTCGTCTCCACCCCCGAGCCCCAACCCAACAATCTCCTGCCGCCCACCCGCCAACCCTTCGCTCTCTGCCCCCTCGAAACCGCCGGCCTCTGCATCCAGCCCGCCATTTCCCCAGCCAGCGCCGCCCTTGAAAGCTTCATTCCCTGCAATGAAAGAGACGACGGACGTCAGTTGATGGGAAATTTAAGATCGAGCATGTTTTGTAAGTCGAGTTAATAACAATAGTCTTTCACCAAGTAACTGTAATCTTTGCCAAGGTACAGTAACTTACAAAATATGGAGTTGAGCTATGGGAAAAAGAGAATTGTATTTAAAAATAAAGGAGATCAAGACTGTTAAATTACGGTAATCCTACTTGCTGAAAGTTTTAGCTCACTATTAAAAAGTATCATCACACAGAAACTATGTTTAAATAAATATGTAGAGTTCATCTTTGACATCTTTGCCAATAAATTCTAAAAGAGTGACTGCATAATTGCGAGAAAAATATCATGCATAGAAAATTGCTATCACCAATGATCTAGAACTGAATTTTTTTCTTTTTCTTCCTTACTTGAGGGGCGATTAAAAGATAATATTAGAAATAATTAACCATTTTCAACTTCTTGTGCTTTTTCTAGCATCATACCAGAAGTGTCGATGATATGCTGTTAATCTGAAAGCGTCAAACCACCCGACAGCGAGGTAGATGTGCAACTTCGATCGGCGTTCTTGAATGCAAGAACCGGAAAGAGTAAAGGGAAAGTTACTGAGGTTATGAGAGACCCTAATCGTCGTCTTCTTGAAATTTGCACAGGTGAAAGATTGTTTTCTCACTGGAGTAAATTCCTTGTCTCACTTTATCTTGGTAGAGAAAGGGCCGCGTATACTTCGTGAGGTATACATACGTATGAATTACCGGAGACTCCTTTTAACGTATCCCTCTGTCCCTTCCTGTCTCACCCCATTCCTTCAATACTCTTGAGGATCCACTTCCACCCGTAAGTCGCTTCCTCCGAGTAAAATAGCCTCTTCCTGCCTTCCATTTCCACTTCCTTCTACCATCCTTTAGCACCAATCAAACTACACATCAACATTTTCTTCCAAGTCATACACCCCTGAGTTGGATTATGTTCCCGCGTTGGGGAAAATATTATTCTGTAAATGGCCACGAATATATTTGAGCAGGAGCACATAGTAAGGTTTTTTGGTGTTTCTCAAAACGTTTGGCAAAATTAAATAAACCATTAAGTCACAAATTATTCTCATTTAACGGCACAATCCCAATGGAACTGTGTCAAATCTCAGCATCTCTCCCGAAATAGAGTGAGATCAGGAATTTACTCAAGTGAGCAAACAATCTTTCACCAGTGCAAATTTCACCATTTCAGGCAACGATTAGTAGGGACATGGGAAGGGGTTTGTCCTACTGAGTCTTGCGGAATACTCTCTTCTTTTTTCGTTATAGTGATAATCAATTTTCACCTCCCTGGGAATTAGGTTGATTCGTAAATCATCACCGTGATTCACTTCAATCCGATTATCACATAACATTTCCTGCTTTAACTTTCTCTGTTTACTATAGGATTCTATGTTTCCAAAACATAAGCCCGAGTTTTCTATAAAAGAAAAATAAGAGATTGGCAGGCAAAAATCATAGAGGTGGTCAGAGACTCTCATGAGAATATATTCCGAGCTAGCGATCACAATTGCCATCTTCGTGACAAGGTTTCTTCAAGCGAGTACCGGAAAAATCTAGTTGTAATAGTCCTCCGAGAAATAGTATGTAAATAAATTAACGTACCCACCACATTCTATGATAAAATATTGTGATCCGCGAACCATATTGAGCGATATATTTGGTTCTCTAAGTCCAAATCTATTTATCTAGTAAAATACCTCATCTACATTGCTGTGATTAACTATTTTACACATAATAATGGTTGATCGCTGTGCATAAAACTATTTCAGTTTTCCTTTTCGGGGTTTCCTGCAGATTATCACTCAGAGCCAGGTATATTGATAGGGCTTCCCGACCCCAGTTTCAATCGTAATTGAAGATATAGTAGAGTTCGAAGCATATGTTTCAGAAATAATGTTAAGGAATACTCAGTTTACCAACTAGGCATGGCCTAGGGACAATGGCAATTTTTAACAACCAGTTGACGATTTTTAGACAGTTTCAATGCTAATTTTTGGCGTCAGGGGGAACGATCTGAATGAGCTCTCTGAAGAAAAGTATTTATAAATTTATGCGGAATGAAGCCGGAATCAGTATTTTTTCAAGTTATTCCCTAGTCAGCATATATATGCAAAACTTATTCCCTAGTCGGCTAAACCAAGGATTAAGAGTTTCCTTTTAGATTCTATGAGCACTTCTTTGAAGGAATTTCATCAGAAGCCGAATCTGTTCTCACATCACCATCCTTTCTGTGGTACTGAAAAAAGGCGATATACATGAGACACGTGAATGAGGGCTTCTATAAAACGACTCATTTTCCTCGAGGTGTTAACTGCGGGAAACCTATGTAGGAGGAAATAGAGAACCTAAGAGAGTTGTGGGCAATCGATGCCTAGAACTGCTCTTATAAAAATTTCATACTTTTTAATGAAAAAATAATTTATTTTCGTCGAATGGTTTCAGAACTTTACCGGAAATGGCAATGCTCAGGTTGATTGCTAGAACTTATTTTTAATAACCAGGCTTAAGTAAACGGCTTAATCAAGTTTTTCACCTCTGTTCTCCCCTCTTCTGGTAGCTAACCTTGTAAAACCATTTTCTGTTGATTAAAATGGATCTTTGCGAGAATGTAGTATTGTGAATTATTTCAGAGAATAATGTAACGGGTTTTTCAGATGTAAGTACGGGTTTGTGGAGGTATAAATCTGTGGGAATATGCTGAGGTTTAAATTTTCCTGTTAATAGGAATTCATAAAGTTCTGCTTCTCGGGATCTTTGCTATAATTTTGTTTAGACGCTCTTAAACATAAAATAATGCACAGTGAAAAATGTTCTGCTTACAAAGATAAAAAAAAATTAGAAGGAGATAATTCATCCCTTACACATTAAATAGTGCTAACCTGCTCTTAGTAAATACGTGATTGCATCTTATGCTATTTTCGCATTACTTTGAGGTTAAGGAAAATTAATAGCGAACCGTAAACTCTGGTTTGAAAATATTCCATTTAAATATCCATGTTCTTGACCAGCGCATCCCAACATACTTGATGTAAAAACCCTTGTCCCACCATACAGGCCAGTATAGATTCGAAACTTGGTCGTACTCAACTTTCCAATGACAATAGCCCAAAATAAGGGAATGGCAAGGACCCCCAATGAACAAATGAAAATATTCGAACTGACGAACACTAAAGTAAAGAGAAGCAGGTTATCGTGACTTCATTCGATAAATATCAAAAGGAAGACGAAGAATGTACGGGATACGATGCGCAGAGAGAAAGCTGCGTGTAACACCGTCAGAGTTATCCTGCTCAAACCGTCGAATGCTATTCACCTTATCCCTCCTTCCTCCAGGTTAGTATGGACACGCAAAGATCCACTTGAAGCGCACGTTAAATGATACGTAAGAACGCACTCTAAATAGCGCTGAAGGATTCATCGCGTGCCGCGAGGTCGAAAACGACCAACCCACGAGACGACGCGTGAATTGATGGTGGCCTTGTTACATTTAAAGGTTTCTTCCCAACAATGGCGGATGGTGGTGGCAGCGGGTCGATAGTGTACGATATACGAGGTCTATCTAATCAAAATCCGACATTTGGCCGGGAAAAATATGTTGCGTACCAAGATGAGTTTGGGACACTAGTCCCCTTCAAAGTAGGCCGTCTCCACATACTAGGCCCACCGATCCTTTCACAATTGGAAACACTTCTGGAAGGCCTCTTTTGGTATGACCTTCAGCTCTGCCGTCGCGTTCTGCATTATATCATTTATACTCTCAAATTGGTAGCTTTCCGTGAGGTACTCGATACCCACGACTCATCTTCGGTTATCACGGTGCTGAGGAACTTAGGATCAGTATTGGCAGTGCCCAAAATGTCCTGCGTTAGGTACGTCAAGACGTAGTTGTTTTTGTTCCTGCGTGGGCGGCTTGGATAAACATTTCACAGCCACCCGGTGCATGCCCAATTTCTCCCGTAAAATTGCATGTGAGGAATCTTTGCTGATCCCAACCTTACAAGTGATTTCTCATAATATCAAATGCCGATCTTCCATTATCTAATTTCGCACCGTATAGGCGACAGCTGAACTGTGAGCTGTTTTTGGTCTTTCAGGTCGCTGGTAACTCTCCACATGTGTGCGATCATTTTTGAAAACCACTCTTTTATATGGGTTTCCTCATTGCATCATCTCTAAACACCTGCCGAATCATACTAAATGTTTCGGCTTGGGAATCACCGAGCTTTTGGCAAAACTTCTCTGCTCTATTCTTTAATCTTGAGCAAAACAGAAATCCGACAAACACGTAGTATAGCACCTCAAGCAATGGCTACCAAACAGAAACTGACGCACACGGCGATGGTGTTAAAATTTAGGCGTGCACCTGAATGTATCCCTCTCTATTGTGGAAAGTGGAACCACCACCATGACTTTGAACGTGAAAAATGTAGGTCGGATCCTTTTTAGACAGTCCTCGTGATTCAGACTGTTATTGATGTACGTAATAACGGTACGGAATATTTTCTAGTGTAGGGTCTGGTATGAAAGAGCGGTATTGTTTTATAGTTTTTCGTGCCATTTTCGTAACGCTTCCATAACAACTCTCCTCCTTCTTCATATATATGTATTTATTTATATATTCAAATATTAATTTTTACACTATACATGATTTGGCGGAATACCTCCTGCAACTTCTTATGACTGTGGTTTGATGCTAATTCTAGCATACATGTATTGATGATAACGAGTATAAAATTTTGTGAAACTGTGACATGTCTTGTATATAAATAAGGCCTTGGCCTATTAATGTATACTTGCATTACATAATTTAAAGTGTGGAAAAGACTGTTTCTTTAGGAAAAGGTAGCTCCTGCTGGAAGGAATTTTTATTTTCCCTGACGTAGGTCGGAGGTGATACGGAGGTTTCGCTGCCCAATTAAAGACATTTTAAGAGTTCTTCAACAACCCGAAACGTAGCGCAATCAAGTTTCAACGTCCAGCTTGCATGCTCAAAAGGTAAATACTATGCATTTCGAAATACGTTTAGGGCTCGGGTATTACGTGCGTACCTCCCATGGAAAAGTTTATCTCCAAGAAATGGAGGTACGGAATACTGACACGGAATTTCCTTGTGACATTGTTCGGAGTAAACCATAAGTAAGCACAGCGAGAAATCACAATATGATGGTTTTTGACGACAGAAATACGATAAAATTGCGGCATCCAACCGTAAACCGTAGTGGCGGTGGAAGAAAGAAAACAAACGGAACAGCGGGCGGGCGTATGGACCTTAGGGGATTGGA
This sequence comes from Calopteryx splendens, assembly GCA_002093875.1. Lineage (NCBI taxonomy): Eukaryota > Metazoa > Arthropoda > Insecta > Odonata > Calopterygidae > Calopteryx > Calopteryx splendens. The sequence continues at coordinate 396,674 of LYUA01001156.1, read as the reverse complement.
AGGTCAGGATAACGAGCTCACAGAAGATGGAAAGGTTAAAAATGGAGGGGGGAGAGCGAAGGGTTACACTCAGGGGGGTGGGGAAGCGGTCGGAAGTCAGCTACGGGGAGAGAGGGCGAGGTGGTCTGATGGAAGGGTTGATTTGTGAGCGGGGGTGGTTGCGGTTGACTGTGGGTGCCAAATTGGGACAGGGAAGGGAGGGGGGGTTGTGGTAAGGGGTGGAATGGGGGTGGGGGGGGATGGGCGTGGTCTTCCGCTTGACAGGTGGGGGCTGACGAAAATGGAAGAGCGCGTGTCGACGTTACGGGCCGGTCACGCCAACCGAAAGCTCTCCGGAGCACTTCACCTCTTACGGTTGGGAGTTTTCCTCGACTGAGGGCTGAGTCACTGTTTGCAGAAAAACTGACGTCATCCAATGGGAAAGGAATAGATGTCTATCGCGTCAGCGGATAGCGGTTTGCGTTGGATCATGAGTTGGCCTGTATATAAAAAAATATATTCATTGCTTGCTTTAAATTTCTAATTTTTAATGGACCGGAAATAGAGTGGAATCTTACGAATATTATAGGCATTACCTATAACGTAATGTGTATTAAAAACAAGACATTTTATCGCATTATTTGACGGGTGAATGGCGGGAGAGAGTTTTAGCGTTCCTTATACCATTGATTACTTACCTATCTATATGAGTTCCAAATGAGCTCATGTTATGTGCTTGCTATCGAATCTGTGTACAACTCGCAAGTGAATTGTGATTTTAATATATGGATAAGAGAATTAATAAATGCCACTACCTGCATTTAAATAAACTTTTGAAGCCTGATAACGGGTTGATAATGAGTGAAATGAGATTTTTCTTGAAAATGAATGAGAATGGAAAACATGGCTAGAGAGAGAGAGAGAGGGGTAAAGGGAGAAACGAGGAAAATTTAAGACTCTAATCATAAGGCTTTCGGCAATTTGGTGCGACAAAAACCATTCTCATCGAAAGAGCACGTAATTATCTTGCACTTCATCGGTTCATCTCTTGTATTCTCACAAGTCAATTTTCATTACAAGCAAGTTATAATATAGCCGAATCTAAATATGTAAGCAAGAAAAATAGTATAATTGTTATTGTTGTTTGTAGGTAACAGCCTTCAATTCGAATATTTTTCAAATTGAAAATTCAGATAATATAAAGATATTTCCTCTCTGTCCTTTGAAATTTACTCGGTAACAACTGTTATATAATTATGGTTAAAGGATTTAGATGTAATGGCTTATTAGCGTAGGGGAAAGCGTTCGCATTCTAATAGGAAGGTCCAGGATTTAAATTCTGGGCGATGCCGGTGGACAACTCCACGTAATGCAAGCGGTGCGATTTTATGGTTACCCGGGTCCCATTTCCTAATGTTACAAGTTAATTTACAAGGTCTATCAAAGTAGTTCCAGAACTTTGTAGGAAACCACAGGTGGGACAGGGAAAGGAACTGACCCATTACTCTGAATGTGATTTTTTTAAGATTACGAAATAGATGCTATCGTAGAACCACTATTCACGTTGATCATCGTGGTTGGTTTATAGCTATGGTTGAGAATATATATATTAGCAATATGTATTACGACAATTTATACTTTTTTTCCAAAAATAATAGTGGAATTTATATTACTTATATGTCTACGTGATTTTTCTCAACGGTGCATCTGAGGATAAACCAGGCTAAATTATGTGAAGTTTTTTGTTGCCAATAATAATCTTATTTTTGGAAGTATATATTAACATAAATACCTAATGTCCATGGAAAAAGGCATTTATTCAAGCAGAAAACTGATAAAATTTTGTGGTTGTAAATACACGTAACGATATTTTAAAGCTTACTTCATCAATGCCAAATGTTGTTAAGAAGGAAATGATCCAAGGAAAACATCGAAGGGAAGGGATGGGTGTAAATATTTATTTTAGAATGTATTATTTATATTTGCATTAAAAAAATAAAACATTTTGTTACACGAGGGCTCAGGATATGAGTTTTATTGATGACATTGGAAATAACAGAGGGACAAGAAACGGGATGTTCCGTCTGCATTTTCGTGGGTCCTGTACATTAAAAAAAAATAAAATGTGACAAGTGTTTTACCGCATTTCTTTGGGCGTCAGTCATTATTATCGTTGCCAGGGAGGTGTTGCACTTTGTTTCATTGCCTTGCAGAATCCCTCAAATTCCTCAGAAAAGTTGGACAAGGGTTTTAATACTAAGAAAAAAATTGTAAGCGAAGGAATTGAGTTTCCTTACACCTATTAGAGTCTATAGTAAGACTTTAAGTTCCACGTAACTAGTCTTTAATATTTAAACATAGTCTCCTTTCCTTCTCCTTTTGCTTTGGCAAAGATACCTATGTTAGTTAATTCTCAGCACGTTAAATAGCAGCGTAATGGTCGAAAGGATCCTATAATTAGGTCGAGAAAATCCTCGGGCTTCGCCAATTTTTTCCCAAAGCACCGGGAAACCGGCTGTCATTTGAAAAGGGTGGGCGTGCAAAAAAATCCGTAAACACGGTTCGCGAAGAATTAGGACGGAGCTCAAATCTCTTTCCCTTCTCGATCCAGCGAAACGAGCGCGGATCCGACGACGGCGACGTTGGCAAGAAAAAAAACAGGCACAGGATTTCTCCACGGGGTCCAATCATTGTGGTCATTAATCTCCCCGCGTCTGTTTCCTCGCTCGTCCCTCCGGATCTGCCGGAAAACCATTACGGATAAAAATAGCGCTTCGTATTGTCGCAGTGTCTTGCCTCGCGTCGGCCCGCCCTCTTCCCGCCGGCCGTTTCGCTCGCTACCCGGTTATTCTCCCGGAGAGTTGCGCTTGCTAGGGGCGCCTGTGGCCTTCCTCCTCTAACCCTCCCACTCTGCCCCCCCCCC
>LYUA01001156.1:358984-370489 GCA_002093875.1 Calopteryx splendens | reverse complement strand
ATATATATATATATATATATATATATATATATATATATATACATACATATTAATATTTTTTTTTCGAACCTGATTGCTTCACTTCTCTTTGGACTAATTGCAAGTGAAATTTTGGAAGCCACGTTTACTGTATATTGATTCTGCTCGTACCAGTAGAATTTAAAGTTGCTAAACGTTTTGCGTTGCAGTCCATAACGTTACCACAACTACTATGTTTAAAAAAAATATGTGATGTGTGCAGAAGTGCAACAAGAATACGGACGGGGTGGCAGTTGGCCAAAGCCAGTAACTTTCTAGGGCTGCGCACCCCCACTATTTACTATTTCGTCTCCTCCCTCTTAGCCCAGTCACTTTAAGGCGTCAGTATTCGCAAAATAGATCAAAGATACATTTTGGCGCATCGATGAACTCCTTTTTTTCGGTATTCTTAATTGCTTTTAGAGTTTAGGATCCTCTCCAATCTAAACTCCTCTTTGAAGAATATTTTGTTTTGAGATTACCAACAGCATTGTCTAGGTAAAATGAGAATACCTTGTGAAGGGCAACATTACTTGTAAATGACTGAAAGAAGAGGCATGAGGCCTTGGTTGTGAGTGATACGAGATGAATCCATCATTTACAAATAAAAAAAGAGTATTAAAAAACTAATATACTATTTTTGGGACCGAAACTATGTTTTCAGTATGGTTTTAAAGTGTAAAGCTTTGAATAAGCATTTTTCGTTTTTGCATTTTCATTATCATAACGTGTCAGTATTTTGTTTTATCACCGCGGAATATTTAAAAACCTCATTCCGCTTTTAATGAATATAGATATTTAAACGTATGAAATTGTCCAGGACTTTATATGTGGTCGGAGATTAGTTTTCCAAAACATGCCTTTCGTGCAAAACTGGAATAATTGTTATTCAATCCTAATTTCAAAGTTATGGTAAACCTATAATAGTGAAAAAGGAGATAATACCTTATTTTTGAATGAAAAAGTTTTTATAATGATGCTTGCAAATTGAATCAAATTAACCTTCGAATTGAATACTGTGGTTTAAAAATGTAATAAACGTAAAATATTATCTCCATGAGAACAGAATGACGTTCTCAAGTGATGGAAAATCGTTCAATGAGAGACAAGGACGATGATTAAATGAGAATCCGAAATTTCCCCTTTGGTCACTCACCTGTGGATACACAACTGTTGGATCAAGATAGAAAATTGTAAATTCACTCAATCTACCATGCCTCTCGTAAGGGAGAAGGTTCAGGCGGCGGCAAGAAGAAAAGGGTATGAGCTTATCCATTGAAGGCAAAAAGCCATATTCCAGTTCCAGGTGATATGATAATGGGGCAGAGGTCGGTAAGATACGTATTGGTCATAACCAGTGCTTAAATGCCTTTTGACAGGCACCTCAATTCCGCGTGAAAACGCATCAAATACCGGCGGAAGGCGTTAAGAAGAGTTACCGCCACTCCGGCGAGGAAATGCGACGCATTTTCCCGTCGGAGGTGAGGACGCCGCGGGCCGTTACGTGCGCATGAAAAGATGACTCTGTGATCTCGAGGGGACCAAAGCGTCTCCGCGAAACCCACGCACGCACAGATAAAACGAAACGGCGGCGCCTGGCGGCCATCGCCCTGTCACCTCCACCCCCGCGGTTCTCGAATCTTGCTTTCGGGTGCTTTCGGCAGGTGTGAGGGAGGGGGGGATTTGGGCGAGGGACTGGGAGGAGGTCCACGGGGAATGAAGGGGGGAGGATCAAAAGACCCTTCTCAAAGGATCCGTGCGGCCTGCGTTCTCGGATACCCCTCCGAGAGAGAGAGAGATGGAACTCTTGAACGAGTTCCAAGCCCACGACGGGTATATGGCGTCCCGAACTGCCGTGGCCCGCCTTTCCTTGGAGGATGAGAGTGCCTCGACGTCGGCCCTCGTGCCCTCTTCCTTCGTCGGCGCTATTGGTGCAGTCATTGATTTTCTTGGGACCGAATTCTTTCGAGGCGTAAAGGAAGTCTTTACCGGCGGCGGTCGAAGCCTCAGTCATCAAGTTTTTCCGTGATGGCGCTTTTGAGACGCCTCTCGTCGAGGCCCCACGTGTATCCCCCTTTGGTTGGAGGGACAAGAGTACGCCCGGGAGTGAAAATTGCAAAATGGCGACGGGTCGTGATGAGAAGTAGGGCGATGAGGAACAATTTAAATTAGGGGGGAGGAGAGAATGGGAGAAGAGTTATTCAGGCAAGCGCTCGACGTCCTTGTAAACGGATCTCCCGGCTCATCGGGGCGCTGTACATTTTCCGCAGTGCGCAGTTTGAATTTATGGCCAAATGAATGTTTTGGGGGACATTTGCGGTAAAATACTGTCAAATTACGTCATTACTTGACGGGTTTAAAAATGGGATAAAAATTACTTTATGCTAATAATACGTAATTAAAATAAACTTTATGAAAATGTTGTATCCCTCTTCCCTATGCCAACTCCCTCATGTATTAAGTTTCCATCTTGAAGAGTTAACATTGTGAAAAAAGTATTCATGAAAGAATCAGAACCTAGTTGTTTTTTAGCCGTAAGCAATTGTTAGATTTTTCACTTCTTGTGGATAGGTCCTGCTTCTTTCTTTTTCGTCCACTTAATCTCTTTCGACCCCTGGCTTCTTCCACGCTGAAATCGCTAGCTCAAAAAAGAAGAAATTGGGCTCCCCAACTTTATTTTTCAGATGTGGTATGACCAAAATCAAAAATAGAACGTTTCATATGAACAAAAAGTTACCATATTTACTAATGGCGTAATATCACTACCATCACCAATCTGGAATCACAATATTCGTCCTTGCTCTCGAGAGCAGTTCATTTCTTTCATTCATCTTCACTTTTTCTCACGAAATAACTGACGGAAACATGGACTTATCTTTGTTTTTAGAGTTGAGCGATTTCCCTGCTAATTTAAGCGTAAGAATTGGTTTCGGAATGAAATTATAAATTCACTAAAATTAGGTTAATGGAAAATATACGCTATGAATTTAAAAAAATGCTTGGTCATACCACTTAATTATTTTGTTATTTACGTCCAGAGTTTTGACTAATATGTCAACATTGGGTAAAATTTTGCGTTGATATTTGGGTTGGTAATAAAATATATTGTGCACATAAAGTAAAATTATTTCTACTTCAAGCCTCGATGTAATCGATTCCACGAAGTTGCGTCGGAAACCAAGAATAAATGCGCATTAAAAATACTTAAACCATATTATAAACACCCTCAATATTTCAATCTCACCACAGGTCACAGTAAGGAACGATTGTTGAAGGCCATACAAATGTCACGATACTCTTGTCGTCCATCATGAGAAAAAGTGAAAGCTAGGCGAAGCGAGCAAGAAATGAAAGCAATAATCCGGGTATGGAAATTTCGGATGAAGTGGTAGCGGAAGGGGAGGAAAATGGGGTGGACACACTGTTGAGTTATCGTGGGTGGGATGAAAATTTAGGGACCCCAAATGAATTGTCAAGGGAGCCAACAAAAAACCTAAGAAAAGGAAGAGAGAGGGAAGGGGAAGTGGGAGAAGGGATAACGATGGAAGGGTGTGCCTACGGGGAAAGGAATTGAAGCCTCATTCTTCATCATTTAACCTGAAGGTCACAAAAGAGTTACAAGAGAGAGTCATAAATGAGAGGGTGAGCATGGGAATTAAGTGGCGACGGGGTGGAATAAGAGTGAAATTCACTTAATGTGGAGCGTGGACGAGAAATATCGATGCTTACTGAATAGGCGGAGGGAATAGTGGGTTTGCGCAAAAATAACTGAGTCACCATAGTGAAATCGTAATTAATCATTGCATATTTTATGCCGGACAGACTTTTTCGTATAATTTATTCATCGCTTTGCACTCAAACAAAAACAAAATACTTTCCAGGCGCGGAGTAGGCCGGAATATGCTTTTCGCAACGATTTCACATTAAAAAAACATTGCCTTCTATGACCATACGCCGAGTTTGTATTCTTTTATTTTTTAAATTTATTCCATAAACTCCGCTTATAGTTTATTTATATGTTGTGCTTTTTCTTAAACTCATTTTTTCGTACTATCATGGTGCATGAATCGAAAATGCAAGAAAATGTTTGCTCTGAAAATAACAAAAGACCGCTGGCTCCCCAGCCCTCGTTAACTCTTGGCCAAAGAGGTCGTAAATATGTTAAAACATAATTATTATGCTGATTCTGATTATCCGCTCTTGCCCTCATTTCAGATTTTTTCTAAGGGTTAGGCGAGTAATCTGTAATTTATTAAGCAGTAAAAGACATGGTTAATGTAAATTAAAAGATACAATATTAAATGACCAGATTTAGGTGAATTTTAATATCAATATATATATATATATATGTGCCATTTTAAGGATGAAAAATCTTATGGTAACCGCCTATTAGGGGCTCTAAGTAATTCCAGAATATAGAATGCGTTGGCTCACAAATTCAATAAAGGAGCTACTTCACTCGATCTAACGCAGTTACATTTACAAAATAGAAAGAAGTCGATGTCACAATGATTGAATATCTTGTACAAGCACGCAGAGAGTATAATAGTAAGTATTTAGGCCCCCTATCTGATAATCATCTTACCAATAATACTACAATAAAATTGGTAAGAGGATCTATAGGAAAAAATTCACCGTCGTTAAATATATATGTATATGCTTCTCATTCGGATTAAAAAAGTTATCTAGAAAAATTATAAATTATTTCTAATGCTAGAAAACTAAAGCACTATCTATTAGATCGAATATTAAGCCAGTAACCCAGCAATTATTATGACTATGGTGCATGTAAAGTGGTGAATCCTCAGTGAATCTAGACTTTTATTTTTACTTTTAGTTTTTATTAAAAATTTATCATGATTTGTCATGACTCATGAAATTGATATCCTGATTACGCCAGCCAAGTTCCGTTGTTTTAGAAGAAACTTTTATGAACCTATTTTTGGATTTATTCCTTGAAATATTTTTGAATATATATAATGACAAAATTTTTTTTGGCACTGGTTTTCAATATTCTCGCTAAATTTCAATTAAATATCTTTCATCATAGTACATACAAACTTCGCAGAAAATGTTTAAACATCCATATTATACCTTTTGGTTATCAATTTGATTAAAATGGTGAATTCCTTTCTTCTAAAAAATTTCTTCTAAAGTGGATGTGTTGAATTCTTAAAAAAGATAATCAGGATTATTTTGAGATTTACTTGGAACATTCAGGTCCGCGATTAAATAAGAGACTTACTCCCTTATCCACAATCAAAATCAATGGGGAGCGAGGGAGGAGTGATATCATTTCAATTGGCTCTGTCCCACATGATGGGCCAGCGGAGAATGGTGGCCCAAAATTTCTCTCAAGATTGATCCAAATGGGCATATTCGCATCGCATTAGTAAAGAAATACCCCTGGCTAGCTTCAATGTCAATTCGTGTTTACCTCATTGGTGCTCATAAAATATTTGGGTTTCGAGAAATCAGTCTGGAAGCTCTAAAAATACTGCTACTATCGTCTATGCGAAATCGAATTTTTGTCACTCGAATTATTAATGCACTGGCATGACGGCAACGCCTCGTGTTTATTTTACATTCAGTCTTCTACATTCTCTTATTTGTTGTATCATCCCTAATGAGAAACATAGCAAAGCTAATTCAACTCCACCAGACTTTTAATTTCAATTCAAATAGCACTTTCCATTTCATTCATTTCAACTAAGAGATGGCGTAAAAAAAACTTCCTTTTTAATGACCATCTTTATTATGAGGGTACCTGACACAAAGGGTGGTGGATTGCCCCTGCCCTTCCGCGATAGACGCGAGAGATTTTTGAACTAATCCAAAATTCATGCCATGAGCCAAAAGGGTGTAGATAGATTATTCTCTTTTAGTTTCTATACGTGGAGACCAAAAGGTAATGCTCACCTTTTCGACCTTAATTTTACTATTCACGAAGAATGATCTCAATAGAGAGAGAGTTACGTTTCAACATTTAATAATGTCACTTATTCTGAGATTTATTTTGTTGTATATAGCAGAGCTACCCTCTCATTATTTAGCTGTTTTATAACCGTGCTAATTCCATGAGGATTCAATCTAAAAATTATTACACGTAGTGTAGCCTACATTATGTAGCTCCTAAGCACCCAGCTGCTTCTTTTTTCGTGGATACTATTTTTGCGGAATTATTTTCAAATTATGATGCCACCAATGAACGACGGCGTTCTAGCTAATCACTATATTGACGAGTCCCGAAATACTTCGCCTTTGAACTAATTAACTTTTCAAGATTCGTGATTCTCTCGATTTGAATCACAGGCATGCGAACGTAATTATCATCCTCAGAGTATTTATAAGTCAAATTGATCATGTAATTTAAAATGCATTAATTATATTTTCATAGCAAGGGTTTGTATCTAGGGCAAGAAAACTAGTTACCGATTCCAACTTCTGATTAATAGTAATTGTAAAATTCATTGTACTAACCTGAAGATACAGTGAGATGAAACTAGTCGTATTAAATTCATTTTATCTTAGTGAACATTCCTTGAGCATAGAATTCCTCAAAATTTCGTTCCTAATAATTATTTAACTCTATAAAGAATGGTGGTTTCCTTAATTTATGTGTCTAACGTTTACTTAAAATAAAAAAAAATCTAACACGAAAGGAATTTTATAGTTGAACGGGGGGACGCGACTCTCTTTTAAGGGGGATTGTCCTGAATAAGAACTGTCGACAACGTGAATGCTTTCAAGTCGAATTTCGTCCATATTTCATTGGAGCCGCTCTCGTTGTGAGGGGGGGATTTCTCTGAAAGCCTCATCTTGCGCGACTTTAATTCCCACAGAGCAAGAGGAGTAGGAATGCACCTGATAAGAGGATGATGAGGAGGAGAAAGCGGGTATTTAAAGATCCAGGAGGGAGGTTACGCACTTGAGTCATAAAATATCATTGAGTGGGTGCCAGGAACCGGTCACAATAGGATGGTCCAAGAAAGGGTCCAGCGTTTTCATTAAAGACGCCATCATTGTGCACCACCGCATTGAATCTGGAGGATATGGGGATGTGATTGACGGGCTCACATGGGTGGGTGGTGCTGCCGGCCACGGGGGCCGTCTGTCGAGGGATCCCCGTCGATTCCCATCCACATTTTGGAGGCTGGAGTGAGTGAAATGTACGCCATCAATTCTCAACCCAGTCGACGGAGGCCCGAGGAATACTTTTGGGGGAAAGATCAGGGGAGAAGAGGAGTTGGGGCCGAAGGATAGAAAAGGAAAATCGAAAATCTCCGAGCGGCAAGGAAAATCCTTGCCGCTCGGCCTCAAATGACGACGGAGTTCCTCTAGTGGCGAGGGAAATAAAATGCGCTCGGAGTTAAAACTTAAATAATTAATTCCGATTTATAATTCTCTAAGTCTACTTGTTAATATCCATTGTGCAAGTTGCACTCAAAAATACATTCTCCATTTTTCTTACTACATTAGCGGCCGATAGAGTTAGGTCCTGTCAAATCCATTTTTATTTTTAAAATGAAGCTTCAGTTAAACGATAATTTGAATTTTTTATGAGATAATCTTTTGAGAAAACGCAAATTATTTGGTGAACACTGGGAGGTGTACTGACATATTTTTGCGCTAGACGCCTGAACTCCTTTTGACATTGTATTTTCATGTTTTACAAATTGCGCTGTCTATTCGTAAACAGTCGTATTTACGATGGTGGAAGGCAGGGTAGTATGATCGTCACACTTTTCATAATTTTCCTTAAATAATTGAAACCATGTTTTTTTTATCTGTTCAGTAAATTCAATCAACCAAAGTATTTGACCACGTAAAAGTATAATAAGTTGAAAATTAATAAAATTATTCTGCCAAATTCTTATTTTCCAGATTACAGGCGCATTATCTCGTCGTTTGTAACGAGTATAAGAGTAGAAATGAGAAAAATGTCACATTTAGTTTTCCTCATAAAAGATTTTAATTTAAAATAACTACGAAAAATAAATAAAATTTGAAGTAACAATGTGAAACAAGATAATTCAATAATTTGCAAAGAAAAACTCTACTATTTATTTCAAAGACTCAATAATCTACCATTAAAGTATGTTCCATTTTTCTCAAATATTATCTATTATTTCACTTACTAAATACATTTCTTGGTTGTTTATTAAACATTCATCCTAATACATTGAGGATTATGGTTCTTTGTGTGGCCTCTGGCCATACTATGGCTGCTGACTCATCTTTTAACTTTAGTAAATTTCATATTAGCCGGATATGCTGCAAAGATAGAGAAATGCTCAAGTTCGCTTTACCTGGGCTTTTGATGCGACCCACTTCACTTGAAGCAGTTGGAAATAGCTACTGGGCTTCAAAATGAAAGCTGTAAGCTATTTTAATGTGAACTCTTGCATCCAAGGACATTCTAACTTCCCTCGACAACGCATGAAACCTTACCTCGTATGCATAAGATACATGTGTGGCAGAATGAAATATTCACTTTCGAATGTTTACCTGAAACATAATTAAAAGATTTAGCTTTGGATAAAAACATATTATGAGCGAATTCCCATTATCTCCAACCAATAATTAGTAAAAACACTGACAGAATGTTGCTTCGGTAACAGCATTAAAATAATATAAATAAACTGTTATTTTAACTGCACTTATTAAAAGGTCAAAGAACTATTTTTCATATTAAAGGGTAAATTATTTCATTTTTCACGATTTGAGAAATCAAGGAATAATATTTCTGTGAGCGTCAATAAATTTTGGTGTTATTATTATTTTCAGGTGAATACAGCCTATTTTTTTTCCTAATTTTAAATTTTAATTGGCGATCGGACTGGTAACAAGATATTTTAATATTGAAAACTTGCCAAATCAATCAGGTGTCTGGGCACTTAGAAAATCAATAAAAATAACTTGATTAGATGCGATCCATTCAAAAAAATGTAATTTGTTTTATATTGTTAGCAGTGTAGTTCTGAGGAATTTTTAATGGATGCAAATTCGGTAGAATGCATTTTCTCATATGGATAGTTGACGGATACGCTTATCAACGACACTGAAGTCATTTGATTTTAAGGTTAGTTAAGTCTCAAGAAAGTTGAAAGTTTTGTTTAGGAACATTCGGAAAATATGGTGCCCCAAAGGTCATTTCAATGTCATGGGATTTTTGTAAAATTCGCAGTAAAGCTGGTTTCTCTTACAGTTTTTATACACATAAAATTAATAATATGACTTATATCTGTTTTTATCAGCGTATTCCACTCTTTTTATATTCGGCCACGGAAATAGTATCTAACAACCATAAAGATAATTTGAAGCTTCTAATTATTTGCTTATTGGTCAGGTGCAGCTGTAACCCAAAAACATCTCGCTTCAAATGACCATGAATTTATTTCGGCAATTAAAAAATTCACAGAAATATTAAATGCCCAAAAAAAGAGAGAAAATTAATGAAATGTAGTGATTTCAACTCTTCATTATAGGGAAACAAAAATGTAAATCATGGTATTATTGCTCTAAAAACTTTTATCATAGGCAATATATGGTGACAGATAAAAAATCTTTTATTCAAAATAAAAAGGGAACAATAATTACCTGTTATATTCTAGGAAAACAATTATAATAACGACTAAAAATGAGGTTTTGCACATACATTTATAAACCTTAGATCACTTGTTAAGATTGCATCTTACACTTCTTATTTCTGTATCGGAACTTGAGACGTAACATGCTGATGCATGCAGCTACGCCATGCAAATCTACTGAAATATATATGATGACAACAATCTAATGACACTTTTTCTAGGCCGTCACAACGGGTCCATCAGAATATAGCTACCGCAAATAAGAAATCGTAATAAACTACTTACAACGTCCATGCACTCATTCAATTACTTAAAGTGAAATTGATAAAAGGCAAAAACATTTTGGTAGTTATGTTAATGAGAACTTGTTGAGTCAGTTATTATATTCAAACAAATATATAATCTCTCTAAATAATGGTGGATTCGAAACTCACAATTTCATTCCCCTCTAACCGTACTGCCCACACACAAATTAGATATTACTCATAGGAACAACCCAGTTATATATAATGTGTCGGCTCTATAAATAAGCCACGATAGGCTTTTTTAAACATGGATTAGGTATCTTATTATTACTCTAGATAATAACACCGTATTTCTTATTTTGTTAATTTTTTACTTTTTTGGTCATCGGATAGCTTAATTCCATGCTTATGCTTGCACGGATGAGAAATCACAATAGAGTAGATAGGTTTTATGACTCGATTGTTTTAGATTTTTTAAAATTAACTAGCTTCCTTTGACTTCAAATTTCTCTGATAAAACATTCGCTTTAGAAATTTTCGTGTTTGGAAAATATTTAAAGCTGCGGACTTCAATGCCTTAGATGAATATCAATGGTTAACAACGGATATTTTAAGGATTGGCTCCAGGAAGAACCCTGACTTAAGTTTTAATTATATTGTGGTCATTTAAAATAAAAAAGGGTCTTGAGGGACTTCTTGAAGAAGGCTATGCAAATATTTGGACAATGAGGGGGGGACGGTGAGAGTAACAAGCGAGCACATCTACATATTCTTTGCATAATACCTCTTGAAGAATTTCCTCACCAAGGATCATTTGCTTTTTTCCCATCTTCCCATCACCACACCACTGCAATTCCTACCCCTCCCCTTCCCGTAGATTTCTCTCAATGGAGGAAGAAAGAAAAATAATTCGCTTCCCCCCACCAGGGAGGACGAGTTTTCCCGCGGTCATTCATGTGACGAGCATGTCAAACGATTCCGCCAAGCAGGGATTTCGAATGAAAATTACCCTGTTTTGGCAATCCTAGACTTTTCCTCAAGGGAAGGGCAGCGATTCCACCGCTCTGGTTTGTAAAGGGGCTCATTCGTTATCATCAAATCAGACCACGGACGGATTCCAAATTCTTGTTCAAGCGGAACGCAACAGACGTAAGCCGCATGTGACTTTCGGGATCCGATTCCCTGGGAGAGAGAGGGAGGGAAAGAGAGTGAGTGGTCGTTTCATTAACCGCTTCGGCTATTCATCTTCGGGCTCCCCGTCTCGGAATCTCGTCCCCGAAATCAAATCTCGCGTCTCCGTTTAAACCGAACGCTTGCATCAAAGTGAGAGTCACCCGAGAGAATGGATTTTTTTCAAAAGAAAAAAAACTGAATCTTTCGGTGAAAAATGTTTACCGGGTGACCTCTTCGGAATTCGCGGAGAAAAAAAATGGCGACCAGTCCCGGCCGGCATTATTTCCGTCGGGTGCATATCCTTCTCCCACACTTTCCATCCAGGTTATTTTTGCGTTCCTTCATTTTTCCCATGCAGCAGCATCCTTCCCCAGCCATTACCCCCCCCCTTTCAGTTTCCCTCTCTTCTTTCACCTTCTCTCCTATTATCCCCTTTTATCGACCCATCCCGTTCCTTCCCCCGAACACCCCCCCCGCCC
>LYUA01001156.1:267376-281917 GCA_002093875.1 Calopteryx splendens | reverse complement strand
GTATTCCTTTTTCATTTACAATGAATTTCCATGTTGTCAAGCCTGACACAATCGAGTGTATAAGATGTCAATCCCTGCAGTGTGCTCCTATTTTCTACTGTATCTACTTTCATTGGTTTTGTCAACTCTACATAGTTGACTGGTTTCTTGAAATTCACCAACAATTGGAAGATATTCTGTCTCTGTTCTATTTTCCTTTCTTAATTACTGTATGGTGTTAAGCAGTCCTCTACACTTCATAAACCTAAACTTATCTTTACCTAGGTCATTTGTCCTGTTCTAGTCTTTTGCTATCGATGCATAGCTTAGAGTAAATATGTAAATTTGAACTTGTGGTTTTGTAGTTCCCTCACACAAATACTTAATTCTTTTTTCATGCCAGTGATTAGCATTGACCAAACTTCTTTCTCCTAAATGCTATATGTCATATGACATATCCCAAAAAAATATTTGCTTCCATCTTTCTGTAAACCTTGTAGAAATTCTTGGGGGATAATCTATTTTAGCTGAGCCGTTTGACTTCATCTCTCATATTGCTTGTTTCATCACTCTATGTAGGTACCTATTAAGGTAGTATTATTCTCTCCAAGCTATCATAATCCATGTTGTATTCCATGTATACTTAAATTTACTGGTCTAGAATGTTAACCATAAAGTTTCTACGCATACTTTTTCCACTTTCTCTTGTGATCGCTTTCAGTTCCATTTATAAATTTCATGTCTCATCTTTTATGGCTGTTATTATTTGTCCTTTTCTACCTCCTGATAATTCTATCATTTTATTTGATAGCTATTTGATTCATTTAATTCTGTCTTAATATTCACCTCATCCATTGTTATTTTCACAACTGCTTCCTTTGTCCTATTGGTTTCTTGTTGTAGTTCATGGTTTTATTCTGTGCACAATTTTCTCATTGATACTGCATTTTTCATGTCGAATTTTTCGGCTGCAGCTCTTGCTACTACATACTTTGTTTTTCTTATCTTTTGTATGAGAACTTGAAAGATTGGTGAGGTCAGTTTGTAGAATTGGGCATCAAGCTACAGTTATCAGAGTAGTTAGGTGTAATCAATTTATTTATTAGCTCAAATGTTTTAAGAACGATATTTAAATAACAAAAACAGCAGTATTGCAAAAGCAAGTCACTGAGCACATTAAATAACCATTAAATCAACAATAAAAAACCCTAGCAACACAATGTGCTTTAAGCAGCTGATCTCAAATGCTCACCAGGGTGAAAGTGCAATTCACCCACTGACATTAAAGTAAAGCAGCTGACTTTCTTAAGGAGTTTTATAGTTATGGTTTTATTCACCTTGGAATCTTAGAACCCCGAAACTCCCTGTCATGTGTGTTGGACACAAAAATTTCTCCCACACTTGTTATGTGTTCTTGAAGTTCAAATAATTAAAAATGCCACTTATATTCCTTAATTTATAGGAAGAGTATGTATATTGAAAGTTAATTTCTGATGATAGATGCTTTATTATTCCTATCAGACATTGTGCTGTTTTTGTTTTGGGCAGTAGCAGAGCCCTAGATAAATTTGAGCCACCAGATTTTTGTGAGGTACTGTTTGAAGGGAAAGTTACAGCTTACATTTCAGGAGTTGTACAACGTCAGATGTATTATATTTCACTCATGGTGAGAGTTTTTCCTACTATGTATTAGGCACTGCCACTGGATTCTTCCCATAATATTTTTCTGTTTTATTTGGTAATATTGCTGTATCTAACCAATAAAAATTTTTAATTTTGGTATGGTTTAACAAATGAGTAATTCTTGCTAAAGGCTTTTCATAACATCAATTTCTCTTTACTGTTTATTATAAATCAATTCATTCTTTTGATGGAACCTCAATTTCACGAGCATGGAATTATGACATGAAGTCACATCTTTAAGTATTACGCAAATGAATTTTTGGAAAAGTATCTTTTTCTATGTATAAATCTAAATATAAACTTGCATGGATATTCTTGTGAGCATAGACTTAGGTTATAACATTTACATGTTTACTGTTCAAAATTTGGAGTTCATATCTTGTCACTTTGATCTTTCTCATTCATTCAATGCTTTATTTGGATGATGCATGAATTAGTGCACATGTAAGAGTGAAAAGTCCATGAAAAATATACAAACAAATTAACAATTTTTTCACAATACTATAATTTAATTTTTCAGCGAATTTTAATGTTAAAAGTCTCTTAGCCATTAAACCAATCCTAGTATATTTGTATGGCTCAGTGCCGTAGCTGCCTATCCCACAACCTAAAAAAATATGATTTTACTTCTTGACTACTAAATGTTGCTTCTATGTTAATTTATTTCTTCAACTTTCATTTCTACTGTCCTGTATGTGGAAAATGTAGCTTTTTCATTGATAAGCAACTTAGTTGATTATTTTAGCATTAAAATCAGATTTTTCAAGTAGGTATGTGGGCTGGCTATCAATGATACTGAGTCACTCATTTATCACAGTGACCATTTCCTTAGTGCATATCAGAGGTTGATAGGCTATAAAATGTTTACTCTTGAATGAGGGCCTCTGAGGCCACCTAATTTTTTTGGGAGGCAAAAGAATATTTTCTTTGATAATTTTGAGTTTGAACCATTGCTGTCAGTAATGAGTGTATCTATTAATGAGAGCTTTAAATTTATCTTAATACATAATTTCATACAAAACTTCTAATTCTGGAACTAATTTCAAGAGTGAATTTTGGAAATTGGCTAAGATGAAATCTGTGTTGTTAAGTTCAAAAGGCAAGAATTGGCTACTTTAATGTTCTAGCACAATTCCGTTCATAAATAATGAACACATTTCATTTTTTGGCATCAAATAGTTTCTTAGGATTTCTATGGATTTCAATCCCTTCCTTGAAACTTAAGTCTTTGAAACAAATTTTGAAGGAGAATTCCTTCCAAACAGGTTTCAAACTCGGATCGCTTGGATGGTCTCTGATCCTCTGCTGTCATTGTATTCTGTGATACATCTTTGGAGTTTCTTCACCATGATTTGTGAATCACTTGAAGCATACAGGGCCCACTTCAAAACCAAAAGCTTGATGTGGTGCCCCATAATCCACTGGCATGAAGTCAACAACTGGCAGGCGTGAGAGTGGCCGGTGTCCAGCGGAGATCACCCTCACTTCCATCACTGTCTTGCTCTTGCTTTGACGACCCTGTGTAAAATATTTGAAGGAATCAATCAATGATAGGTATGTGTTCATTATATTCTCAATTATTAAAATAAAGCTACTTGAGAAGGACAACATATATTTGAGAACACAAATATGTATCCAGCAAAACTGCTAGGTTAATTTTGCAGAATTTTCGGGGATAACAAGAGAAACTTGGAGGAAAAATGTGACAGAACTCCTTTATGGTCCCTGTTAGTTGCAAAAAATTCTTTTTTCAGCTAAACATGAACCTTGGTGGTAATTTAAAAACATTTTGTGAAACAAATATCAAGGCTGAAGTACATGGGAGTTTCAGGGCCTATGAGATATATGAATAATCTAAGGGTAGTTAACAAATTAGTCTAGGGTTGTAAAGCATTTCAGCCTTTTGGAGTATGTCACAAAAAATTGAGTACATCGGACCTGTTACCCAGCAAGTTTGAAAAAAATGTGATTTCAAAAAAGTCAAAAATATTTCAAATAAGAAAATCAATTTGTTTTGTCAAGTGAAGCTGGAAAAAGAAATTCACGCTGAAAAATGAAAATTGTGAAACCCTGCATCATGAAATTGAGCATATTGCTTAATTTTAAGTTTTTTATACTTAATTTAAGTGAATGAGTTTAAATTAAATGATGAAATTTACTTTTAACAGTTTAATGGACTTAGTAAGTCAATTGAGGAGTCAATTGTTATTTGCTCTTCAGTGGAGTAAAATCAGCCTTGGCCAGGGACAAGAAGATATGAAATGAGACAAATGTTTCAAGAGATTTCACAGTACATATTTTAATAGTTTTGAAATTTGTAAGAAAATGCTTGTCTAGCTGCCTAGCTATGGAACTTCAAGCCCAAATGGCTTTATTCAACAGGGAAAGCATGAATTATAACTGAATTAGATCCCAACCAAACTAGCCTTGCATCCATCGTCGACGATCACTGGACGGTCATCCCGTCTTGATGCTGTTGATGTGTACTCATGACCATCATCCCCAAGGAGAATGAGTGAGGCTCCATTGGCCCCTGGCAATGTTGTTGCAGAGCTGATGCAGGTGTAGGTGAAGTTCTGCCGAGCTCCATGGCTTAGTAATCTCAGGAATGTCATCTGGACCACCCCAACAGTCTCATATGTTATCTAGTATGGTGAAAAAATTTCAGGAGAAATCAGTTCATTGATATTTTCATGCTGAGTCTATCTGCAATAATTCAAATTCTAACAATTGAAGAAAATGTTGGAGCCGGAAGCTTGTATTCAAGGATAAGTTAGGAGGCAATTTATATTTGCGTGCCAGTCTCCAGGTTTTAGCTATTTATGTCCCATGCATTAAGTTAAAATATTTGAGTGGCATAAAAGTATTAAATAAGTCACTGATCTGCATTTTATAGTTAGTGTAATAGAGTGGACATTCACATTACGTACTCTGGTCACTTTGCATTGGATTCAGGTGGAATCATTTATTATTCCACCTGAGTTCACCCCTCTCCTCTCTTTAGGGAATGTCATGCCAGACTTCAGACAAAGTAATAATTCATTGTCAGTTACTCTGACATCACAGTCCACGTACCATAATCATACCATTGTACCATAATGTTCAATTCAAATCGACTACTATATCACATATTACCACCCCCAAAGTTGATTTTGAGGATAAAGTTGGAGTTAGCTGTTGGGCTTCCTACTAATCTGATTGATTGGATCATTAGGGAGGCTTAATTTAGAACAAGGGCCTTTGAATTGCCTTCAAGGAACTGCACAGTTTATTTAATAAGAAAGGTGGGTCATCAACCACCAAAAGGGAGAGACTGTTTATTTTTTTTGTAGACTTGGAAATACAATGTTGTTTATTATATCTCTAATCATTAAATAATAAAGTTAGGCCAGAACATTTTCCTTTATAGTGCTACTTTTATTCACTAAAAATGTGGAAGCATGCAATCTAGGATCTTTGAGTTAAAAAAATTGAAAAAGCTCTGAGCTTTAAATGGGAAAAATGGCACTTCTCACAGAAAATTTGTGGAATATAATTCTGATTGATGCATACCTCAGTTTACTCTAGAGGAATTTGATTGGGACCACTCTCAATTTTACTTTTAGGTGCATAAGTTTTCAGTCTTTAATAAGCATGGAGTTCTATCTTTTCACTTTTGGAGGGACAGTGGAATTGATTTACCCTCAGTTACAGTAGGTATTGGTGTCAACTGTCCACCCACCTTAAAACCTCCCCGCAATCCACTGTACCATACACCCTTTGTTCCTCCATCGATGCCGCTGCCACTCCTTGACGAATCAGATGCCTCCTTCCTCCAGGGAATGTTTGGCATCTTGCTTGAGTGGATATCCGGAAAGACACAGGTCTCACCACCACCCGTTATGTTACAGAACACATATATGGCATCATCAGACATCCCAAGGTTTGGGTCTATCCAATACCATCCTTTATTTTGGGAAAGAAGGGAAAGTAATAATAATTGGTTCAGAAAAATCATTTGAGTCCTGCATTACCTTTCAGAAACACTCTGAGTATAACATAAAAGCTTTATGAAATTTTATATTGTCAAATTTAAAATTCACAGTAAATTAATGTGATATCATTACGGTATTTAAAGGAATACACCTAGCAGATAATGAATGATAAAGGACCAGATAAAATGGAGCCAAGATAAAAAAACCAGGCTTCAGATTGATGACTGGCATTGATGATTAAGGTATTATGAGCTGAGAACCGTATATATGTTTTCTTGAAGAAATTATTTGGATTATTTATCGTACTAGATAGTGGAATAAAAAGAATTAAAACTTAAGTGGTCAAACATCTAAATTTTAAATTATTAGACTGGGAAAGAATTATATTAATAATTACTTATGCTCACACACATCCGTGAGTGAATGAATTTCTTATTCTTCCAGTTCATCAAGTGATAAACATGTGCTTGACTGCCTTTCTGTTTAAACCTTGTGCTTTATGTCTCTGAATGAAGATCACAGGCCTAGAACTAAACTATGCAAATCCATCTCTCTCTACCCGTTGATGGTCACCGGCTGACCGAAATACATAACATTATAGGAGTCTTCCAACTTCCTTTTATTGGCTATGGGAATTTACCTATTTTGTATGCAAATCCAATTCAAGTTGATTATAAGCTAATGAGTTTCTATGGTTTAGGTCTGATGCACATAGTTTGTTTGAGTGTGAAATAAGTGCCAGTCTATTGATCTAGGAAGCACGTGCTTAGGTTTTTCTAGACTTAAAACTCTACTAGTAATCCATATTCTAAACAAGAAATGTTTGGCTTAGTTGTATTTTTTAGTAGTGGCACAATTTGTACCACATTTTGGTCAGTGATTTGATTGTGAATTGAGGGAAATGTTTGTGTGTTGAATTAAAAGATTCATTTCTACCTGCATTCATGGAGGATTATGACTTGGTGTACAAATATGTTTATTTGGAATAAGAAAAAAATTGAATTAGGATGAAATGGGGAAGAGAAATAATGTATTATATGTTAGTTTGACTCCCTATACATGAAAAACATCGAGTCTGTGCAAGCATCATAATCTCTTAAAGTCAACAGCATTCTGTTTTGCTAATGCATATGGCCCTGTTATGCTTAGCTTACAGGAATGAACTCTCATAGTTATAGAAAAAAAAATTTCATTGCTAAAATTTTGCCTCATCACCGAATATTTTGCATTATGCAAGAGAATTCTCACTTTCTGTCTTATAGTATTGTAGTGCTTACCAACCCATAGTTAACAAGTGCTTTTTTCCACTAAAAACTATTAATATTGAATGAAAACAGGAATAAGTTTTTTGTAGTTGCACTATACATTTCTAATTTATTCTGATTCGCTGAAGAGATCCCCTGGGGTAGTGGGATCTTAAAAAATAACTTCTCTTCAATATGCCATATATTTCCATTATTTATGTCATATGAAGCTGTAGTTTTGGTATACCTCGCAGTTATTAGCCTTGTTTTAATATCCTTTGTGAAAAATTGTCATATGAAAGGTTACAAGATCCTTGGTGTGTCATAAAACCACCAAAATTGCAATTAACAGCCATGGTTCCTAATGGTTTGGTGTATAGCATTATATTCTATCAATTTGGAGATGCTCATTTTTAACCCTTAAAAATTTGACCCTCACTGGTGGCGAGAAAACTGTCGAGGGCCGATCTATCAATCCAGTTTGTTTTCTTTGAATAATTGGCCATAATGAAAAAATAGATGATAAGCATAAACCCAAAATATGTCATACAAATTGACATATGACGAAATTCATTAATTAAGATTAAGTAATTAATGTGAGATCAAGATTCTTGCTAACTTCATGGAAATTGACTTCGCAGTCCTTGCACAGTCTACCTGATAGGACTGGCAGCAAAAGGGTTAATGCCACCCATTTATGGCCTTTTCGACCACCACTGCACTTACCACAACTCCACTCAAAGTGTGTCATTAGGAATGAACTCTTCCCGTCATCACTACTTTCTCTTACTGAATAGCAATACCAGAGGTGAAAATCGATCCAGTGACCTTAAATGGGACTGTGGTCGCCGTCTCCGAGGGTCGCCAACCTCCACCTAGTAGTAGCCCTCGAGTAGTAGAGTAGACCTCAAGAAAACTTCTCCGGTACCTACCGTCTTTGAACTGAGGATGCCCAAAAAAGATATCTCTGCACGATCTTGCCGGATTCTCCCTCGTGCCATGGGGCTTCCTCATCCTCTCAAGCTCTCTCCTCAGTGAGTAGATGGCCGTGTACATGTCCACGAGGCGCCCCTGGCCAATGGGTCCCTTCTCCATCTTCTCGCCCATTTTTCCTCCGCCCTTCCTTCGCCTAACGGGTCCCTCTCCTCCACGCACACCGTCTTCCTCCTCATCTTCTTCCTCCTCTTCGTCCTCTTCCCCCTCCGCTTCATCGTCCACTTCCTCATCTTCCTCCATTTCCGACGATCTGTAATTTAGGAAATTTAAGTGTCCGTTCCCGCGTAAGGTACGGCGAGAGCTCCAACTATGGCTGGGGAGACAAAGAAAACGTTTTGAACCACAGTTCTTCGAATCACAGTTATCTCATATCACCACTATTCTTTGAACGGAGAGGTAATCGAATCACAAGTACCTCCCGCCCCAACCCGCGACCCAAACGCTTCCCTCCCTCGCGTCCGAGGTCTGGCCGAGTCTGAGACTGTCCATGAATCGTGGAGAGTATTTGATAAACTGAGAAAGAAATCCAAAGAGCCCTCCGCCCAACCCGCGCTTCGCGTTCTTCCCACATTCTGTAGCTAGGTACCACGTAGCTGTAGACAGTTAGTCTCCTCTATGCGTGACTCCAGCCGCATATTATAATTAATTTCCCAAGGATAGCATATTCACACATTATTAAATAAAATTGCGACTGGAATTCTTAAGAGTTCAATAAAATTTCCACCATAAAGGTTATAGTAGATAAAATTTGTTTGGAGCGTCTCTAATTCAAAGAAGTTCGGATTCGAAAGACTAATATTCGAACAGCTGTGGTCGAAATATTATGATCCGAAGATCTGGGTTAAAGTTGTCGTCATGCCCATCTTCAAAAGGTATTAAACCATAAATGAAGTGGAGATAGACGGTGTGAGATTTGTTTGCTAGGAAGAGGAATCCTCTTTTGATTTAAGTTTTCAATTTGTAAGTACTAGATCAAAGAATTTATCAAAATAGTAATATACAAATAGTGCATAAAAGCAGTAAAAAATAGTACAAATTTCATACATGTAGCTGTTGTACAGAAATAATGTTTACACCGAGATTATAATTAATTAAATATAAATATATCTGGAAAATCTTGCGCATTCAGAAATATTTCTCAAAGCTTTTATCAAATAATATTATTCGGGTTTATTGTAAACATTCGTATGTATATATGCTGTCGCATAATGGTTAAAAAGATCGATTATTAGAAAACTGGTGAAAACGTCGTGGCAGAAGGTGTGTTGATTTGACGGCGTGAAACGATCACGAAGACTTTCAGGTCAGTAGTACACACATGGGAGAGTAAGAATGCAGTTCATTATAACCATTCTCAATGGAAACCTCGCCACTTTTCTTTCGGATATAGCTTTTAAATCGTACCAAAAGGTATAAGGGCAAAAAAATACCTTTGTAACAAATATCAAGAAAGAACCATGTGACATACCTACGGTGAATAAATCAGTGCATATATGATGCTTCGTGAGCTTGGGGGGTGTGATATTTCTTAATTTACCAAATTTTATATATGTAATATATTTATTTAAAATATCGTTTAAACATTTATCGTAGAAGTTAAGTATCAGAGATACTTTCTCGTACCATCGGTTGGAAAATATCACCCGATTTCTCCTTTCATTTTTCGAATATTTCTCATGTTTTCTTTTTAATCAATGGAAAGAGTAGTTATAGAAATCTACACCTTATACATTGCATCCTTTAAGGAAGTGCCTGATTGTCAAAACTTGGTGTCGTTTTTTGCTTTATTATCTTGATTTTTTACTTTTCGTCTTTTTTATTTTAATGTCTTTCTGTGATTGGAATTCAAATTCTTCTCAAAATGTAACTCTGTGACATGATATTGAGGACATAATAAGACTGATTCCCTAATAAGGGATGACAGAATTACAATGCTCGGAGTTCAAAATTTCCTGGAACATATTTTAAAAAAAATTTAGTATCTAAATAGGACAAGTCGGTCCAGACGCTTGGAAAGGGGATTCTGTTTTGGATTTTGGATTAAGAACATTTGGAAAATATATTATCATCCAGTACATTTATTAAATCGCTTTTGGTATACCGCGAAGTTCCCCTAGAGCACGAAGTTAAGTCTTAGATGGTTCTCTAAACCTCTTAATATATACCCTCAGGCATTTTATGCTATTGCATGATTTCATCGATGTGTTATATTGTTCGGTGTCCTCTGAACGGAAGTGCCCCAGGAAAAAATCAATTTTTTCCTAATTTGTTAACTGTTTCTTTTTTTCCGTCAATAGCGATTCAGAAGACTGTATTTCTTTAATTTTATGTAAGAACTTTTAGTTTAGAGAAGGAAGTCTTGTGAGCAGATGTGGCCCCTGGGGATGCTCGTCTATTCGTAGGTTTGCCACCGCCGCCGGGCCCCCTCCTATCCTTACCTCTTGCCCTGCCCCGCTTGGCGCCTTCTCCTTCTCGACGACGCCCACGGCGCGGCAGAGGCCGCGTCCCTCTGGAACAGCAGCTCAGGTGGCAGCATCGGCAATTCCCCTGGTGGCCCCGGAGGTCCCGGGGGTCCAGAGGGTCCCGCCTCCCCCTTGGAGCCGGCAGTTCCCTCGGATCCCTTTGGCCCAGGAGGTCCTTCGAGTCCCGGCATGCCTTGCGGACCGTCGCTACCCTTCAGTCCCATCGGTCCCACTGGCCCCTGAGGAAACATTCGAAATCAGCCTACCTTTTGTTAAAAAATGAACTCAATCGAAGCTGTGACATGATTCTCATAGCTCAAGGGAACATATTTTAATTTATAGATAACATTTCTAAGCATTATTATGCTACGATTAGTAGCTTTTCGGCATTTTTTGTTGTTGATCGAGCACATGTGCATTTTTCTTTGTGCAAAATTTATTATGAAAATGCCTCGTTCGTACTATAGTGCAGGTACTTTATATTTAGCACCGGTTGTGGTTATATAATTCGTATATTTCTTGAAAATATACTTTCACGGATTTTTAACGATCATGCTATAATTCAACCCTCAGGAATTGATAACAATTTTTGAGTTCCATTTTATTTGAATTAGCCTTTAGGAACCTTTATGCCTCTCCATAATGAGTGGTTTTTTTTGCTGTTTTCTGGATAAATGGAATGGCAGAAATTATTATAAGCTGGAGAAGTTTATAAGGATAATATGAGATGGAAATCGTCGATTCTACTGAAATTATTTGTGCATCAGGTCAAGTTTCGACTCGCAATTTAGGAACAGTAAACTCCCCGTACATTTTGAGGTTAATTCCAATTGTTCACATTATTCCGGATGAACCACAGCATCTATACTCGAAGCTGGAACCCGATCCGTGACTTAAAAATTACTCAACGGAGATAATTACTCGCCACTTTAGAGTGAAGATCTTTCCGCTATCTTCCACTTACCGGATTCCCCTTTGATCCCTCCGGGCCTTGAGGCCCGACGTTTCCCTTTTCTCCCTTTTCGCCCGACTCTCCCCTCCGTCCAGGCTCTCCCAATTCCCCACGGTGGCCTTTGACCCCTCGGCGTCCCCTCTCGCCCTTCGGTCCTCGTGGTCCTATTTCGCCGGCTTTTCCAGGCTGACCAGTGGCTCCAGCTTTACCAGGAGCTCCCACATCTCCCTGTAATGGATTTAATGGCGTTCAGTTATCCTATTATATCTTCGTGAACATCCCCATTTAGGGTGTCCAGCAGTTTAGAGCCCCGGAAAAATCCAGGAAAAATGAGATAATATCAAGAAGAAAAACAAATTTCAGGGAAGTGTGGGGAATTTCATTAATTAAAAAATTGGAAAGAAGTTGGAATATTTGACGGACCATTTGCTGACAAGGTTTTTCATTCTACGAGCTCGTATTACGAGTCCGTAAATCGAGAATCTCGTATTACGGACTTCTGTACGGACTAACAATGTGTTCTTAATGGTCCGGTCAGACTTTTTTTAATCTTTATGCGATTTTCTGTATGAGAAGGATATCAAATGTGTTTTCTTATCCGTGATTCCCCGACCGAATCGATAAAAATTACTCAAAAATGTTAATTCTTACTATATATTTAAGTTCAGGGGCCATCGGTTGCATATACCCCGGTGGTTGAATAACAGTGAGGGGAAAGTGCATCACATAGTGAATAGATAGTGAAAGTAGAAAGGGTAATGGGATGATGGTGGTAGAAGTTATTTATATCAAACCTATCAATAATATCGTGTACTATAGACAAAATAATTGTATTAATATTACTATTTTGTTAATTTATCACATTACACGTTAGAATCACATCTGGATAGTTTTCATAGTTTGTTGTTTGTAATAGGGTTTCGTTTATTGATTATTTTCCCAATCAGGTTCTGTTCATGGTACTGAGATTTATTACAAATAAATTTCAAAATTGAAGACCGGGGCACCCGGACGCCCATATTTCTAACTCACGGCTGGTCCAGGTGAACCCCTGGGACCCGGTCCGCCTTGAGGTCCAGGGATACCCTGAGGACCAATTGGCCCCTGGGGTCCGGTGAGTCCTGTTTGGCCCCTGTCACCCTTCTCTCCTGGCATCCCCGTGCTGCCTTGCTGACCGGCTGCTCCTTGCGGCCCCTTAAAAAAAAGGAAGAAAATATTTGTGTTCATTGACACATAATTTGTAGTTCTTAATCGAAAGTGAAATGCAATGTAGCGTAGGTCGGGAATGTTTTTAAACCCGATAGAATGAATGTATCGCATTTGAATATTTCCAATAAATGCTTTCTTTATATAATGCTCCATCGGAATGTTTTGAGAAGATTACAAAAAATATATAAAAATTTCGCCATACTCATGTAAATGATGACTTCCCGCATTTATTCCATATTTAAGGGGTTTTCGATATTTTTTCGAATGGCGTAGTAAGGCGACATCTGGCAACACTTAGTGGCGAAACAAAATAATGCGATGTGTATTACTTAAATATTGTAAATGTACCGTGTGGTTACTTTTTTAAATTTAATAATCGTAGTGCTAAATTAAATTAGATTTTTTCTTATGTACTTGCCCAATGCCTGCTAATTTTAGTTTGTCGTTATGCCTGCCAGGCCGTTAGAGGTAAATCCTTGGAATCAGAAGTGATAAAGACTAGGGATGGTTCTCCCTGATGGCTTGAACCTTCTAGTTCGTATCTTCACACCTCCCATCTATCTGAATGATCTCAATACCCACATCCGTAAAAATATTGATTAACCATTTGAATAATTTAAAACAATTTGTAGCAGGAAGACTCTGCATATTAGGAAAGCTCTTCCCAGAATTGAAAACCACTGTTGGAGTAAATTATCTGTTAAAAGTGATTAAGAATATTTTGACTTCACGATCTTTAATATGGTATGTGCAGAATGAAAATTTCAGTGTAAACGATACACACATTTTTGAAGGTTCGTAATCCTGATCCTGCACACGATATTAAAATGAGTATAAGATTATTTACATTTCGCGAATCATGAAAATAAGGAAGTTAAACGAATCTTGAGGGAAAACAATGATTTTCTTAAAAAAGTAAAGTATCTCTTGAAGAGTTACCATGGATGAGTAGTTAGTTAACAAGGTAGGTTTGTAATTAATTTTTATAAATATTATTTCTTAAAAGTGGTATTGTTTCCGTGAATCAAGCTGCGTGTGGTTCATTTTACTGAGATACGAATTAAAATTTCATTTTGAACATCAGTAGCATGCGTAAAAAAGACCTTTCATTGGAATGGTCTCTCCATTTCACATCATTATTGCGTTGCTATTTAATCCCCCCAAGAGTTATCTTCTCTAGTGAACTTACCGGCTTCCCAGATGGCCCTGGAAGACCCATTTTTCCCGGCGGCCCCGTTAACCCCGGTGGTCCGGCCTCACCAGGATCGCCATCCGATCCGTCACGACCCGGTTCTCCTTTGGGACCTAGTAGTCCTGGCTCTCCTGGAGATCCTGGGAAGCCAGGAGGACCGGGGCTTCCTTTGGGCCCTTCAGGTCCTGGGGGACCTCGTGGCCCGGGGCCTCCTTGACTGCCTGCTTTTCCTTCTTCGCCCTTCGGTCCCGGTGGTCCTCTCTCGCCCTATATATGTCAGCGATAGCCACAGGAAATTTATAAGTTCAGTTCGGGTCAGACTCTATAGAGTCACTTAATCATATGCCTGGAGTTTGCTTTAAGGCTAAAAAGCTGTTTATCATTGAATATTTTAGATTATTTTATCGGGCTTATTATATTTGTATAATTAATAATATTACTAGGGGCTCATTTAAATAACAATTGAACTTGAAAGGACGAAATTTGTTATGGAGAGGAATCCATCAGAATATTACTGCTTCTCTATTCTGCTTTAAGCAGTCATCATCTGGTAATCTACGTATTAAAAGTAGTTCTGGAATGATGTAAAATCCGAAAACCAACAGTAAGATTGTAAACTTCAATATCGATATTTTGATCAACAAAGTGGCCATCCACTGGGAGAGTTGTACGAAGGGCTTGACTTTCTTCTTGCGTCAAGCCTTTCATACAACTCTCCCAGTTATTAGGCCACCTTTATCGACCGGGATATCGATTTTGGCGTTTACAATCTTACTGTTTGTTTTCGAATTTTACTTCTGCCTAGAACTACTGCCCCCTCCCCTGCCACACGCCCTTGCGGCGGCTTGCG
>LYUA01001156.1:253643-267364 GCA_002093875.1 Calopteryx splendens | reverse complement strand
CCTAGAACTACTGCCCCCTCCCCTGCCACACGCCCTTGCGGCGGCTTGCGAGTTATTATTTAGATGTAGAACTAATAATAAACAAGCTCAATCCATAACGTTATTTTAATGTAGGTTTTGGACGGTTCATGAAAACTATTTCGTATCGCGTGAGCTTCCTCTAATTTTCCCTATATTATTTCCTTATTCAGTTCTTAATACTTTCTACACGCCTCCATAGCGTTCAAGGAGCCCCTTCCTTTCTCTTGCCCTCTTACATTCTCCCTTATCTATACCACGGCCTTCAACATCGCACTACCTCTCAATTATTCCCCCACCCACCTTTTCTGGGTTCTTCGAATTTTGCCTATCATGTCTTTTCATCCTCCCCCGTAATTTAAATTTCGTCATTAGTCTTCCTCTCTCTCCAACTTACCTACTCCTTACATGTTCACCGTACCGACATGCCAAAATCCTCTAATTTACGCTTATCCTTTTGTCTCAAAACACCAGGATTATCATATGCACAGGGCTACGGTCCATATTAAAGTACTTTTTTTTATATTTTCTTTAGTTTTTTACATAGTGTGCCTTTTGTTATCAATTCCCTTCTTCTTGGGAATGCTCAAAAGCGATTTAATGAAGTCTTCTGGCCAAATTCCTCCCCAATAAATGTCTAAATAATTCCTCGTTGGAGCCCAAAAAAATCTCTTCCTCCCAATTTTCCCTAAACGATTTAGTATCTATATGGATATGTTATGAATTCTTACTGCTTTGTTCGACTCCATAACCTGTAGCGTTTCTTCTATCTCGCTATGTAAAACTTCCGAACCCAAGAAGCTATTCTCATCAAACGTCGCATTTCTTTCCCATTTCAAAGTTGGTTTTGTTAATCCCTTTGTCATTATGTTCTCCTGCGTATTCTTTCCAACCTTCCCTGAATCTCTTTCAGCTTCATTAATGACGTGTCTGTGTATTGCGAATAGCTGGCCAAGTATTTTCTTTGTTCGATCTTAAAAATTCTCATATTTTCTTTTATGTATCTCGATCTAATTTTCTGTCTCTAGAATTTATCTATATCCTCATCTGGGTCTTTTCACTACTTTTCCTGGATCCTATTGGTTCAAGCAATCAAGTGACAAATAATACATAATTTTATCGCACGCTCCAAAGCGTCACATAGAAATGACTAGTTTTAAGAAAAAAATACTGTGTGCTTAATGTGTGGTTTAGTAATTTTCCCACTCACATGTTTTCCATCGGCACCAGTGGGACCCGGTGGGCCCGAATGTCCTGGCTCTCCCTTGGGCCCTTGTAGACCTTCCGGTCCTGGGGGTCCTAAGGGCCCTTCTATACCCTTGGGCCCTCGCGGGCCGGTTTCTCCTGGCGGTCCTGCTGGTCCTAAGGGCCCTGGAATACACCGTCACACTCATGTCACCATTGATACTCACATGCGACATGCGTACAAACGAGCTTTAGTTAACATTGCTATCATCTTAGCAGTGTACCAATATCCCCTCTCTTATTATATAACTTACTTTGTTGCCTGCGGAAGAGAGACATCACAAGTTTAAATTACTATGATTAATGCGTTACTGCAAAATATTTTAGATCAAAACCTTTTACATTATCACTTAACTTCTCATAGTCATAACTTCGTATAGGTACCTACGTATACTTGGTGGCGTTATGTGGATATATCAATGTTTGAAGTACTTTGGGGCTATTGGTGAACCTAAGACGTTCGGGGATTGGTCAGGTTCGATGTTGCATTGGCAGAGGAGGGAGAATCAAAGTTTCACGTAACATTTATTTTATGATTTACATTCGGCATAATACGCTACATAATTTTACAAGGATTTTATTTTCACAATCTTTGCTTCCGGATTTCGTAATGCAATCTACTATAGAAAAACAGAGTGATTTCATTTCCTTTACTCCTTCCTGAGGATTTTACCGAATTCGTGGTCAATCTTCAGTGACTACATTACAATGCTTTTCCTTTGAATTAGTTACATTCACCGTTAAACCTTAATTATGGATGATCCCGTACTGATCCCGACGTGTGTAAAAAAATTAAGCCGCAACATTGTAGCATGAATAAAAAACTTGTTATGTTCCACAAAAAGTCTATCTTCTTCTTGTGGCTGAGACGGGCAGTAGTAATTGTAGATCAAACTTTTCTCCTAATAACACCACTTCGTTTTGTGTTCCCTTCGTGGTATTGAATTTCCATAAATATATAGTTTTTTCCTCGGCAGAAGGGGAAAAAAATAATATTTTGTTTCATTTCTACCTTTATCTATCAGTCCCTTTTGTTATTTTACTGCTTGAGTTCACTTATACCTTAACTTACCCTTTCCTCCCACGTCTCCGATTTCTCCCTTTGGGCCCGTAGGCCCAGGAAGACCCTGGGCTCCTGGCTGTCCGGGAGGGCCGATTAATCCTTGGGGACCATCCTCTCCCTTGCCACCAGGCCTCCCTAGTTCTCCTGGTAAGCCACGATCTCCCGGTGGACCCGGCGACCCTGGCTCGCCCCTTGGTCCCTGTGGCCCTTGCGGGCCGCTTGGACCCTGTATTAGGGAAAAAAAATGGATTAACTAAATTTCTAACTACTCGATGATGCCCCAGATATGGGTGTTAATTCAAATTGGTGATATTGATAAAGAAAATGGGTATTGTGAATAAAATATTAAATAATAGAAATACAACTTTCAATAATGCTGGAATAATACATTCGCTACCATCTACTTATAGTATGCTTTGAAATGAAATACTTAAAGAATAGTAATGAGATATTCATTTTGTGGAATAGGTGTACCTAAATTAGGTGCATCCCTCATTTAGCTGCAAAATATTTTAGACTACATTTTTTAACCTACCTCCTATTTTATTCCATATGGTCAGGTTTACTATAGTATGAAATTTCATGTTATTCGAATGATGTTTACCCGAGCCAACTTGGGCGTCAAAATCGAATTCTAGATTTAACTCTGGTTAAGTAAACCGGAGCCCAAAAAATATCAGTTCCTAAATTGACTTCTATTTTTGTATTACATTTTAGCCTCATTTTCATTTTTATAATTGTGCATCACACTTGACTTGACTTTACTCTTTAATGTTTCAGGTTAAATCAGAAATAAAGAGTACCGTGACATTGCACATAACTTAACACGAACTTCTTTTCTTCCTCGTCCACATAAAATACTGCATTAAAGTCATTCAGCAGTTAAAGCTATATCATTTACTGTCTTTATTATGTATATTATCCTTTTGGTATCCTAAAATGCATTGCTGTTTTCTCATATCGTAGAGTTACTGAAGGAAACCAGTGCTATTTGTAGACGAGTGAAGAAATCTCTACTTTCAGTTGATACGAATCAATTCCTCGGTTTTCTGAAATGAAGTGCATTCCTCATAAATTCGGCAAAAATTTACCAGAGTCGTTTAATTTTCACCGGAAAATCCTTAGACCCCTCAGGTGATGGAAAATCAGCGGAAAAATGCTGAAGAGGTTGTTTCTGAAGTTTTGTGTGATATTATTTCTTTTCTCATATTTTATTTTCTGTTTTTTTTAACCTTTCTTTCTCAGCGAGTTTAGCCTCCTCTTCTTGGATATCTTTGCAAAAGTTTGTCTTCATCCATTTTGATATTTGTGCAGCATTGATGTACACAAATCAAATCGGTTATTAAAATTGTTTTTAAGCTATATTTTTTGATTCTTAAAAACTTCTTGCGTCGTCTTAGCACTTTTTTATAAGTATTTTTTAAAACTATTAATACAATTCAATTAATATTTTGCTCATTTGATCAGGAAAGTAGTCAGTATCCATATTTTTTTATGAAACTTTCATGCGATTAAAAAAAAAACGATTCGCCTTTTCACTGTAGGTTTCCTTGTCTTCTCTTATGTCCAAAAACAAAACGGACAGAACTTGTCCATTTGGGGCCATTTAATTCATCACTTGGTGGTCTAGGTCGTTCACCAAAAAATACACTTTTATTTACAACCCGTTATTCATGTCAGATAATGTTAGTGTTACAAAATGAAAATATGTATAACACGGTCCGAAACCAACACCAAACTAATATACACATCTGTACGGATATATCCCGGGATGGTGTGAGCGCTACACGTTAAGACTTGTTCTCTGTATAGTTTTGAACGGGTAAAAGTGATTAGGTCGCCTTATGAATTTTTTTAGGGCAGAATAATTAAAAGCTGGCGGGTATTCGTTAAAAATGTCGACTTCGTAAATGGACAAACACCCTTTAGGGAAGTACCTACATGTTACCTTAAATCCACAAATAGTCTTTTCATAATTAATATTGAAAATATTTTAAATTATATTCGAGTATTAAACATTTTAGATACATAAGTATTCGCGTGAATGTAACCGAACTTTTTGGAGTAGTCTTTAATTGAAAAGATCTAATGCCAATTATTGTCAAGGCAACGATAATGGTAGAAGCTTTCTTACCGATTCCCCATTGGATCCTTTGAAACCTTTTTCTCCTGGTGGTCCCACGTCTCCTTTGTCTCCATCCTCACCTGGGGCTCCTATTGGCCCAGGAGGTCCCGGAAGTCCTCTCTGTCCCGGTGGTCCGTCTCTTCCCGTGGCGCCTGATTGTCCAATTTCACCCTTAAAGTTGATACAAAATGTTTTTTTAGAATTAAATGTTTGGTATCTATTCCTTGAAAATCTTGAAAACAACTATAATAATTGTTTTTCACACCTAACATTCCGACGAGGAGTATTATGTATTACTGGACCTGGCTTTTTACATTCCCGTAACTTATTGTCTTATTTCCGGGTTCTGACTAGTATTCCATAGCCATGTAGGGTTGCATTGAATAATGGGGCTTGCAATTTAGAATATATGAAAAGCGATTATTTATGGTCGTGAATATCGTTTCGCTGTATCTCGTGCACCTAAAATTACGCCAATTTGGTAATACCATTATTCAGGTGATGATATCATAATAAGTTGATAGCCATATTGGCATTACTACTATTAATAATCATGAAAAAATAAATAGATAATTTATTCGTATTTAAATGAATTGACATTTCTTTGGCTAGGAGCTCCCTTTGTTCTAGAAAGGTATGCATTATATACGGTATAAACGGGACTTCCTCCTTTGTATGGAGTATTCATTCAATACTTGGGTCGGGTCAAAAGTTTTCCATTTTGCTGTTTCGTGGCAGAAATTCGAAGAGGATACCTTATCAACAAATGAATTACACTCACTTCGTGATTTTCAGCGGATTTTCGATAAATCTATTTTTTTAACTTCCGATTTTATTGTAGAAGCACGAATTACGAATAAATAAATGATCGTTTCACGGAATGAAGTTAAGTCCCTTAGGTGGTTAACTTTGCAGAACTATAAATATTTATTTTCCCATATGTTCTGTGAAATCTCGGTATTGAATATAGTTCCATTGTTGATGTGGCTCTCACCTAGATTCCTGCATTTGCATTGGTATATAAATTATGTGTGAACATATAGATTATGACCTGTAATTAACAAAGCAAACAACTCTAAGAGCGTGTAATCGTTGACTGTAAGGGAAATTTAATTAATTCATTTTGATTTCCTTGGTTGCTTGACTCACCCTATCTCCCTTGGAACCAGAAGGTCCGGGTGACCCTGGAGGTCCCATACGCCCATCCGGCCCGGGAGGTCCTTCTTTACCCGCTTCTCCTTGTTGACCTTTGTCTCCAGGGGCTCCCGCTGGACCAGCGGGACCCGTCTCTCCCTTCAAGCCTGGCGAACCCTAAGGAAATAAATGATTTGTTTTAATGTTACTATGATAAAGCGAAAAGCATTACTACCTTAATACTTCTCGGTCGGTGTAATAATCATTAAACAAAATGTGATTTAAACTTGAATCGAATGTATTTATAAAGGCATTAGAGAGAATAGGTTCACAGGAAGTGCAGTACATTAATCTTACCTCCAGTAATATACGCTATTTGAATTGTGAATTTAAATTAGAGAAATAGAGGAACCTTTAGATTTAGCGATTCATTTTTCTACAAAATGTGATCAAATAACCTCAAGTTCCCTCTGAAGCAAATGGCTTTCCAATCCCTCTTTCATTTTTATTGGCAATTGCATCTATTGCCAAACCTTTAGTATCGATGTTGGAGAAAAGATTTCATCCGTTATTTGGATTCATAACCCTTTTACAGGATCATGCTATTTTATCGATAACGTCATATTATAGTTAGTGACCAGTCTCAAATGTATAAAATCTTCAGGAACTAGGTTGACGACAATTTACTTTTAGTGTCTCTGAACCGAGGCCACGTACCGACATTCCTGGTAAACCCCTTTCTCCTGGAAATCCTGGCATCCCGGCCGCTCCAAGGGCCCCCGTCTTTCCTGGTGGTCCCTGTGGTCCCCTTTCACCGTCCTTTCCCCTCTCTCCTGGAGCCCCTGATTCTCCTGGAAGTCCAGGATGTCCCGGAAATCCCGCTTCGCCGACTGGCCCAGGTTCCCCGCTTGGTCCAGGTGGCCCGACCACTCCCGGAGATCCAGGGGACCCTTGAGATCCGGCTTCGCCCTGGCAGAGGATAAAGAAAAAATCTTCACTTATTCGAGTGGTTAACAAAACCGCTAGAAATAAAAATTTATCGAAAAGCAATTAAGTAAAATTGAAATAATTCATCTTCCGTCGCTCATCCTGTAGGTATTTCAAACAAATTCTGCTGCCCCTTTCAAAATTGGTTGCTGGTTCCACTTGATGTGTTTTAAACTAGCCAACGGGTTATAAAGGCTTTTATGAAAAAAGATTAAAGAGTAAATTAAAGGCCCGACTCAAAATTCAAACCACTGAAAAAAAATCAATTAAAAATGTTGTCTTCACCTCGCTCTAATTAATTATAATTTTATATTTATTTTTTTCTTCCGTTATACATTTTTATTTGCACCAAGAAATAAATATACCTATAGGCGAAACATTTGTCTCGGAAGCATTTTAATTTAGTCGATTCAACGAAGATTTTTGTTATTCTGATTGACTTAGTTTTCTTTAATTATTTATAATATTTGTTAAAACTTTTAAAGAGATGATAAATGATAGAACTCCCGTCTATATAACTCCTTAACGTGTTTGAGGGTAAATTTTGGTTTCACGCGGAAAATAATTGCACCAGGGGACGGTGCACCTATTTCAACTGTACCAACTGTATTACCCTCCGCTATTGTACTTACCGGCGGACCTCTTTCTCCTGGAGGTCCAGGCATTCCGTCCTTTCCGGGACTTCCAACTGGTCCTGGAGGGCCCACAAATCCTCGGGGGCCCTCTGTTCCCTGCTGTCCTCTCTCACCCATCGGGCCAGCTGATCCCGGTTGGCCGGTATCGCCCTGTCCATGCGAAAAAATGAAAGTAGGATGTAGGCAACGCATTGGCGTGCTTAGTCAGTCCTGTATTATATCAGCCGTTAAAAAAATTCAGTTTTAACAAAACGTTAACAAAATTTCAGTTTCAAATTTACCTTTGGTCCTGGAGTGCCCTCGAGGCCTCTCCTTCCTCTGGCACCTCGGAAACCCTGGGAATGCAAAATATTCGGCCATTAATCAAGGATTCTACGTTGGATATGTGCGAAAATCGAGTCCTATCTCTTTGTTTTCTTATGGTGGTTCGTTCTGATTGAGGTTCTGGTGGAAAGTGGGATTTGAGCTCTCGAGAATTTATATTTTGATATTATTTTTTGTTATAGTTTTTCTCGACCGAGCCGATTTGAGAGGCCCGTCGTATTGGGTTGTTTTTTTGGAAAGAAATGGATGAATGTGTAGAAAAATTAATTGTTCCTTGTTGAAGTGACCATTGTGCCAATTCTTTAAAAATATCAAGTGTTCGCCGATGAGCGATTCTAATTAAATCAAGCCACTTTAGTGAGGTCGATTTGTGGCTTCGCGTTGCCTCCCTCCAACTGCAAACTCAGCGCCCCGTCGTCGCCGGCCGGGAGGGGAGTGGCTTTGGCAATGATAACGTTGATTTTAACACCCCCTCGCCGTTCCCCTCTTTCACTTGTACTCACCCTAGGTCCGACTTCTCCTCTCTCGCCAGGCGTCCCTGAATTACCCTGTAAATGAAAATAAGGGGAAAATTCCAATAATTCCGTATTTCCCCACGGTATTTTGTTTTTCAGCCCTTCTCAATCTCATGCATATAAATGACTCCTATATCGTTGCTCCACTCTTCTTCTCCCTCATGCTACTCACCCTGTCTCCTTTTTCTCCTTGTTGTCCATGCTTTCCTTCAGACCCCTTATCTCCCTTCTCGCCGGGCGGGCCGGGATATCCAGGGAACCCTGGCACCCCTAGTTTCCCCTTCTCTCCAGGAGGGCCGACTGTGCCGACTTCGCCACGAGGTCCCTCGAAACCCTGAATTGTCGAAGGTTGATATTAAAATCCATCCACGTGGTGTTGAAAATTTGGGTGCACAAAATACATGAATTTCATCATTGGAAAGTAATAATTTCATCCATGGAAAGCTATTAAAATAAATTATTTTCGAAAATGTTCGTAGTATGCCAACTTTTAATAGTGAGTAGTATCGATGATGATCAAAGTAAAATACATGCATATGGATTTATTGCGCGAACCGGGTCTCCGTGTGGTATCGTACCTTTATCTGCGAATTAAATTTAGGATTTATATTTTCTCTTTCTGATTGGTAGGTAAAATGGTGTGACGATAGGGGAAGGGGTGGAAATTGTTATCAGTGAAGCTTTGCTGCTCTTGTATGCACGTGCTTAAGTTAATCCTTCATCTGAGACCCGCATCTTTAAAAACTGATGACAGCTTTAAATCATGGGGTCCAAGGAATTATGCTCGAGACTCATGCTTTTTACTATTCTAAAACGTTTGGAAGAAGAACCTAAAATTAAAATTAATTATGTTATCATAATTTTTATTAAATTCTGACATTTATTCAGAGAAATTGAGCAGCTGAATTAATTCACTCGATACAGATATTCGGAACTCTTGGAGCTCGGAATATTTCTTGAAATTTACCATCGAGAAATTGTAAAAAAGAAATTAGCTTCTTCTGCGATTGCTGGATGTATTCTTTTGGTATGAAATGAATCCATCCGTATAAAATATATATTAAAAGTATAATCGATAACCAAGTGTAAAATTTTTAAAAGAAATGCATTTTGGATGTTGATTTGGTGCTCAAGCGGAGTTAGTAATATGTAATTTAGTAATTAATACTTTGTTTTATTTTTTTAATTTTTAAGTGCAGCCTGCTTCTTAATCTACGGTTTAATCATAGCAAATTGAAGTTTATGTGAGAAAAATATTTTTAGGATAGAATATTATGAGTATCTTAAATGAACATTTCTTGCATTGAGTGGCCATTCAGGTGGTGCTGTAACATATTTTTTTCTCACTGTGAAAACTCTTTTTACCTATTTCGTTTTATCATTGATTTTTAGAAAACAAAATATTAAATACGGTGATCATTTACTTTTATTTACAATGGCAGCGTGTGAAAAAGTATGAAGAAGAATGAAAGAATGAATTAGCATGATGCATTGCACCTCAGCTGTTCACCAACCTTTGGTCCCTCTGGGCCTTCTATTCCTGGTGTTCCCTGGGATCCTTGGCTCCCCCGCTCTCCTTTTGGGCCGAGGTCCCCTTTCTCTCCGTCGGATCCTCTCTCTCCCTTCTCTCCCTTTTCTCCGCTGCTTCCTCTCTTCCCTTCGTCTCCTTTCACGCCTCTCGGTCCGGGGAAGCCCACCGGACCCTTTGAAATGTCAAGAGGACGGACGAAATGTCAGGCATTACGGGAGTAAAAAAATGTATTAAGAAGAGATGTTGCTTTATAAACGAATCTACATATTTATTCCACGTTTTGAAATCCATTCCATGCCCTGATTATATTATTATATTCTTTCCGTGAACTGGAGGGAAACTCCTTAACCGTCGAAGTCTATCTTGATTAGATATTCACCTTTATTTACACGTCTTCCAGTCTTGGCGGACAGAAAGTGCAAAAAAATGAAAAAGTAGGGCATATCTCTGTATCAGATATTTTTCCCCGTAACTGTATTCAAATATAGGCCATCATTAAAATCAATCCTCAATCCCACTTTTAAAGTAATGAAATTTTTTTACGAAGTATGTTTAGGTAGAGTGAAAAACTATTAGGATGTCTCGAGTGCACTTTTTTTAGGACTTCAGTCACATCTAAATGGAAATTATAAGGGACCTAAGCCAGGATGATGTTCGTAGTTACTGCACCACTTTGACTCACCTGTGGGCCTTGAGGGCCTGTGTCTCCTTTAGCTCCTGGATTTCCA
Organism: Calopteryx splendens; assembly: GCA_002093875.1. Classification (NCBI taxonomy): domain Eukaryota; kingdom Metazoa; phylum Arthropoda; class Insecta; order Odonata; family Calopterygidae; genus Calopteryx; species Calopteryx splendens. The sequence continues at coordinate 257,059 of LYUA01001156.1, read as the reverse complement.
GCGTTACCATGATGCCCAGGCAATCCTTCTGCTCCCGGAAGACCCGGCATTCCTGGCTTCCCTTGTGGTCCCTGAATAACATAATATATTGAAAGGGGTATTCATATGAAGGATAAGAAACATTTCACAACAATACTTTAGTGACTGTGCGAACGTTTTCATCGCATAGACGGCATCATCGGGTAACGGATGATACCCGAAGATTTCACCCATTCGACCTATAGAGCACGATGTGGAATGTTGAAATTTTTCCATCCTTTAACAAACGATTTCATCGAGTTGAGCTGGAATCATAGAGATTCCCTATAATTTCCTGCCCTTTATCTTTCAAACCTTTCAAAATCATAATTTTTCGTTAGTTACGTATTACGTGCAGGGGTTTAGAGTGATTATGTTTGGATAGTTATGTTGCTGTAATGAATACAATAAAATACACTGTTATGGGATTCTGAAATTAAAAGGGAAAGTTTAGCTGAAACTGTTGTTTGTGAGGCACGTGAAAAAATCATGAAAAAGTACAGCAGTTGAAGGCAATTAAATATCCTAAGTGGGAAAAGTAGGATGGGAAAAAATTTAATTATCTTACCGCCTGTCCTGGAGGACCCAGAAGTCCTTGAGGTCCAGGAGGTCCCACTGGACCCACTTGTCCTGGTTGTCCTGGTGCACCCGGTTGTCCTGGAGGCCCTGAATTTCCTTTAGGTCCGCCTGGACCCTCACTGCCGGGTATACCCGGAGGTCCTGGGATTCCTGGAAATCCTCGCGGTCCCGGGAAGCCTCTAGGTCCCTTGGCAGAGGGAAATTAATTGTTACGTACTAGGACTACGGACTAAATGGAGTTTGAAAAAAGTGGAATGTATATTTCGGTCGTTTATCGTAAAAAATAGACGCTCGAATTTAGTAAACAGGAATTCGTTGTTCCCGATGTATTCCATTCCGTTGAAGCAAAATGAGAATATCTGAAATTAGTGTAAATGCAGAATGTGCGTACCTATATATACCAATGAGATGGTTATGCAACGTATTTTTTCTTGCAAGATTGAGATTATACGATTGAAAGCATCGGTAGCAGTGAATGGAAGTGAAGTTCCTGTGAAAACACCGAACCAGCATTAAGTACATATTTTTAGAGGAAATTTTTATATCACTTCATTATTTCAAGTGCATTTAATAGTGTAAGAATAACATTATTTCATGATGGATTCGGTGATTTTCGATTTTAATTTGATAGGTTATTGGTTGTTACATTATTTGTCAGTTTACGCAAGCTCAAACACTGCATCTGATTAAAAAGAAAATGATTTCCATTCGGCTGTTATTCCATATCCGTTATTTACTGCATAATACCACAACTGCTAATACGAAGTAGGGCAATGGAATTGGAATAGTTGAGCCCATTTTCCTTCCAATCGATTCCTTCAGGTGCTGAATGCATAATAATTCTGAAATGGAAAGCATGAAAACACATTTTATATAATTACGTGCCCGTATGCAAGCTGATACGTAAATGAGTGAAAATTCTTCACAAAAAATCATTCGATTTGACGAGGAAATAAACTGAAATCTTCTAGTTGGAGTGTTGTGTATGCTGCTAATTACACCACCATATCGTTTTACGTATTCCCCGTCGGAAATTTGCTTTGAAGGAAGGAAGGCTTTGGAGAATAACTAATAGTATTTTTTCCAGGCTGAGAGTTCAAATGGGAGTTCAGGTTTAAATCTCTATGAAATAAGTTAATATTTTCATGAGTCTCGAATCTCCAATTTTTTCCGAGTTGCATAATTTTCACAGAATTATCGTTCAGCTCTTTTTAAAGCAAAAAATTAAAGGATCCCAGTGGATGGAGTCAATGCGTACAAAGAAAAACATTTTAGTTATACGAGATTCCATTTACAAATTCGACGAATTTTGTCATTCGTCGCGTTTACTATATCGCTATTTACTGTACTGTTATGTTTTTAACATTTTCTAGATTCGCTTGAGTTATAGGTCTTCTCGTACTCGCTTAATTGAAATTGACCAATACTTTTTATAATGCATTATATAAATTAGTAATTGAAAATTTCATCCCTAGAGCTAAGTTTTTAGCATGAAGTGAGGCGAGAACTCGTAACCCGAAAATTAAATTTATCGTATGATGAAATAGGACGGTAAATCTGGATGGGTGATTCGAATACCCTTTTTGAGCATGCTTACATTTGGGGATATGCTGGTTATGAGAGAGCGCCTGTAATTAAATTTCTGGAATTTTAGCTTGTTATTTTTGAATTCCATTTAAGCAATGCATCATCAAATGATGGCGGGCATGTAGAGAGCGTCATTGAAATGGTGTCTTCAATTTTAACTCTACCGGAAGATAAGCTATCGATGGATAAACGGGTTCTGGATGAAATATTGCCGCCCCAACTCACCATCTCTCCTGGCATTCCCGGGAGACCCGGAGGACCCTCTTCTCCCTGCATTCCTTCGTGTCCTGTTAGCCCTTGCTCTCCCGGCTTACCGGTCAGCCCTCTCTCACCCTTCTCACCAGGCAATCCTGAACATAATAGAAGATTCTTTAGTGGTCTCACTAAATCAGGGTAGGTCAGATGCTGGAAAATCGCCACCGTACCAAAGGAAAGTGTTCCGTTAGAAGTTAATTTGAGCTCCATGGACTTTCAAATTTTGCATTTGTTTCATTTCTTTATGTGCTCGGTTTAAAGCCCTCTTGTCTCTGTAGAACGATTTTTTAAAATCCTGAAATGAGATAGAAGCTTCCGTATTGCTAATAAAATTGATTTACAACTTTTATTTAGTAGTTCCTCATCACCCTGACCCTTACTCATCAAAGTTAATTTCTTTAAGTAATTTCTTTAAGTAAATTTCCGAGGGCGCATCTTTTCGTTTGTGTTTTCTGTAATTTAGAGTAACCATGCATGTCCTCTGCGGGTGATGATTGCTTGGTGCTTTCCTTACTTTTTCGGGTTGAGTTTTGTTTTCATTCGCTGTACGTTATAATAACTTAAATCGGGTTAAGTTGGTAAAACTACAAAAGGAAAATTACAGAGACAGCTGGTATCAACTTGGCGTAACGATGCATTACATTTGGTTCTGAAAGATGATTTCACTTGATGGGAAATGGTACTGGAAGGAGGAATGTTGAATCCTTACAGCCGGGATGGGGCAGAGTGGAATTTCCACAGATTACTGTGAAAACAAAGCATTCAGGGGTTACTCGTGCTATACAAGTGCTGGGTTGTGGATCTCCCGGTTTATAAAGAAAAAGGTATGCAAAAATTCTTGTGTTGTTTGGTAAAGTATCGTTCAATTCATCATTTCGTTTCAAGCGTAGGTTGGAGGCTTTTGAGATGTGGGTGTGGAGAAGGATGGACGGAAAGGAAAACGAACGATGAAGTTTTGGGAATGGTAGAAGAGGAGA
>LYUA01001156.1:202825-218003 GCA_002093875.1 Calopteryx splendens | reverse complement strand
CCCCCCCCCCCGCGTCCCTCCCTCCCATCTAGTTGTGGCGGTCTCGGGAATCGCGCCTGCCTTCAGCGCGGCCTCGGTTAAGAACCTCCCCCTCCCTCCCGGCTAGAATCAAGCCGGGGCATTTGTCTCCATCATGGAACCGTGTCGAACGCCGAAAAACAAATTCCTTTTAATCATTCGGTCGGCACCACACAGCCCTCCCCTCCCCCTACGATACCCCCACGAACACTTTTTCGTCTCCTCCAACAAATGACACTCAAAGAGTGCGGTGGCGCCTTTGGCCACCGTGGGGGAAGAGAAAAGTTCCCCGACCTCGGTGCAAGTTTCACACTTGAAATTTTAATTGCCGTCAAATCAATCCAAACTCTAAGCCGATTCCGGCCACCTCTTTCCCCACTGGCGTCGGAAATAGTTATGGATTTTCCTATAGGAGGGCCAAGATTAAAATTCATTTTTTGGTACTACATTTGCGTAGTGTTCTAAAATTGGAATACAAATACTGCTACAATTATAACTTTTCTCTAACTCTTCGAGGAGTTGAGTCTAAGACGAGGTCTAAGTTCACAATTACTAAGGTTGAAACCCATTTATCAGTAAGCATATTTTAAGATGTAAATACATTTTTAAAGAAAGTATGTGAAAATTATCTATGAAAAATATTTAAATTATGATAATAAATCATGCTCATTAGTATCGCATATCGCACCTGCTCGAACTGTTCTTAAAATCTTTAGCGCTAGGATGTTCAGTATATGACATCATACATTTCGGTTTACAGTCCTCTCGTTGCTGTCTTTTACGCGCTTAATTCAATTTTGGATAATGGAATTTCATTCCAAGAGTATGCACAGTTTCAATTATCAGTTTCAGCGTTTAAACCACAATAAATATTTTTTTGATGCGTATTAGTCACAATTGCATTACTCTCTATAAATTTCTCGAATTGTTCCCGTTCAGTTCTCGCATCTCGCCTTAGACTATCCTGAAAAACCATTATCGGTATTTGTTACTAACTGATGGATCCAAGCTCATCTTTAGCCATAGTACAACTTAAGATACTTAAACGAGAAACAAATTTCATCTTCCCTTCCGTCACCAACCGCGACCGAGGACTGCAAAGTTCGGCGGGTCAAGTGAATAGGTTCCATTTAACCTATTCACCTTCTTCCCTCTCAGCTAAATTCCATTTGAGGCGCGCGTTTCCCTCCTCTATCCCCATGGATCTCTTTGCGCCATAAATAAAGACGGAGTGGAGGATGCCTAAAAATAATGCCAACGGTATAACTGAGACATGTCTTCATGATATGTTCGTAATAGTGACATCATGGGGGTTTTAATTCGTATCGTTCATTAACGCGACGAAAACATCCAAGTTGCAAAAGATATTAAATAAGGCAAATGTTTATTATTTTTAATGCCCGTGAAATTGCAGTTGCTCTTTTGGAGTTGTAGAAAGTTACGAATTTGATCTCTGTTTGTAAACTTTCTCACTGACAGATGAGCCCATAACTTAGTCTAAAATGTAATTCAAAAGCTGTTCTTATTTCGAAATTAATTTTTGATCTTACACTGGTTGAAAGTTCAGGTTAAGATTTTACGCGTAGGCACATGTAAAGACATTTTCATAGTGCTGACTGTGATAATAGATATTTCCATTAATTATATATTGCTATTAATCAGTGATATTTATGTATTATGTAATTCAATTATTTGTTTTTTTCTAATACTATTTTTAATTTTTTAATAACTGAATTACATACGTGACGGTTATATATGAAAATGAAAATAATTGTTGGTTAAAGTGGTACTTTGAAATAAAATTGATTTGCCAGAAAATGGTACTATGATGGATATTAATGTTTGGACAAAGGAATTAAACATTTTAAATATTGAAACAATTTTTCGCGCCAGTTCGGAATCTGAAATATTAAATAATAGCTACACTAGTTTTTCTACGTTGATCGCTGAGTAAGTATATTTACTCAATAACCGGACCTCCTCATTGGCTGTTTTAACTCCAGTCTCATGCCAGAAAATGGTATAGCGACGTGTAATGTTAACGGTGATGTGTAAGGGTAGTTCAACCTTGAGAATTTGCCAGATATGCGCGGATGAGTGGTTACATTTGAGGAAAGGGTAAGCGCTTTGCCAAAGAATCAATCCTTCATGTTGCTCATCCCTGTTTGTTGAGGAATGCCTCCTGGGCGCTCAACACTTCAGAGTTCAAATAAAACAAGGAAACGACAGAATTAAAAACGTTTCAGATATTCGTTAATCGATTCGTTAATAGTTGATCCACTCTCAGCATCCAATAATCGACTTTTGCCTATGGTTATTCCTATTCTTAAGCAACGAAAATAATTTATTTTATTCTGAACACAGTAAGTAACTGCTGCCTTCATTTTTTGCAGTAATCTGAAAAAATTGTGTACTGCTGTTTTCTAGTTTCCGGTCAAACTTCTATGAAGCAAAATATTCATTTAATGAAGTCCGCGTATCGAAATCGCGTATACCAAAAGGATCATGCTCGATGCCCAAGTTTATTATTGTCATTATATATCGGCCTCTTGTGTCAAGAAGTAGAGGCGCTTAAAAAGATGTTATGCCTTTCAATAAGGCTATATTATTAGATCCACGAATATACGGACGAGCTATAGTGGAGCATTACACATACAAGTCAAGCCACAATGGAGCACAAAGTAAATATTTTAGCTCAAAATTTAATTAATAGCTCGAAAATAAGCCACTTTTGGAAATAGTCAGTAATTCTAAAGTTTTTGATGCTTCAAATATTCACTTTCTCTCCGAATAAATGTTTTGTTAGGCTATTTTTTATCTTTAAATACTTGGTTTATCTGAAAATGTTCAACAAAGCAGAGGAAAGCAGTTGAGCTCTACGAAACACTTCGGATAATATACGAAGTATGCATCTCCTTAATTAATATTGAATATATATAACGAGTTGACACTAGGTTACAGAAATTAAAAGTCTAACTAATCTATCTACATGAATTTTTGACTTTTCTGTTGAGGTATGGCCACCGAAAACTGACTAAAAAGGAGAAAATATACTTTAAAAAGTGGCTACAGTTTTTCTTTCGTTACCATATTAATATTTTAATAGAACAAAAATGAAAACAGCGCAGGTTCAAGTGACTTCCTTTAAATGTAAATCGGCTGCTTTAACTTACGGAATGAATTCTAGTAGTGTAACATTTTTGGAAAATGTCTTGTGGCTTTTCTGAGCATATTAAAGTTGTTGGTCTAACGTATAATTCCGCTTAAGGATATAAAAACACAGAGAAATTCAAATCTGGATTACAGTACAGTACGAGAGAGACACTTTTTAATTGGCTAGCTGTTTAGTTACTAAGATGAATGATTAAAAAATCTTGCGAAATGATCACAGTATGTGCATGTGCGGTTCTTCAACATATTTTTCTATCCAAAGATAGTCGCTAAAGCTACCCTTTCCTAATGCTTGATTCTGCTGACTTGAATTGTATTTTAAGTAAGATTTTATTCGACTTCTTTCATTGGAAATTGCCCATTTTTTAAGTTACTTAAGTGAGTGAATTTATCAAGAGAATATAAAAAAGTATTTACTAGTAGAGTGTACTAGAGTCCACGAATATTTTAATACACATTTTCCAAAGCGTACTCGAGCGTAACGCTGGAAACAGTTGACATAAGTATCTTGAAAAAATTATTCATGTTTTAGTTCACGTTTTTCAAGGCCTGCAAAGCCATTGTTTCGTTTTTTGTTGAACAAAAAGAAAATACTTTCCTCAGGACGAAAAAACATTTTAATGGATTTATAATTAATTCCTTATGTTTTTTTTCGTCCATAGTTTAATTGAGTTAAGGTGAAGGGAACTAATGTGTTTAGCAATATCATATTTAGTGTTGAGTATGGGAATAACAAAAAAGTATTGCACTCCGTACCACTTTAAAAGTTATCGAAAACTCAGGAAGTTTATGGTGGCCTATCCAAGGCATCATTTTGGTGATTTTGGGTAATTGGAGTAAATAGACGACGAGAATCGAGATTTACGTAGCTACAGTTTCATTTTATTAACAATTAAGTACTGAAATAAGTTCTACCACTGATGACGTGAGTCGCTGCTGGTTATTACGAGATTATGAATTGAAATTAACTCTGCCCTAGCAGCGCTAAAAAAATCTATGAGGTCTAACTAAATGAAAACCACATTTATAACCAGGCATCACATGTTACTAGTATTTGAGTCACCATTTTAAAACCACACAGTCAATATCAGTTTCCAATAGAAAAATCTACTTTTATATTATAATTATTCGGGTTAGCTTTTGAAATAAATTGGTACAGGACAACTCTCACTAATATCGGTATTGATGAGTACATAAAATTTCGATGCATACTAAATCTCTCTGCCACTTTTTAATATGAGATATTTCTGAATATTCAACTGTCAATATTGTCTACATCGGCAAAGGATACCATGCCGTATGGAAGCAATCTGTGGAATTGATATTATTGACAAAACCTGTTCACTACGCACGCATGTCAGAAAAATGAAGAAATGAGGTAATCATAGAAAAATTAATGTCTGTAAATATACCACACTCACACACACACTCGTGGAGGGCTTCTAGAATCGTCTTTATTATTTCTTGTTTTGAAATTGTGGCAGCATTTTGGTTTTTTAAACGCGATTCCTGGAGAATTTTGAATCAAATCTAAGAACCTCGTAAAATAAGTAAAATTGTATATTTTGGGTGATTATTTTATTATTTTAAATGTATCGCAATCTATCGAATTTTTTTTATAATATACTTACATGTACATACACCTATATATATATATATATATATATATACACATACTGATGTATACTTAGATATGGTATAGCTTATTGGTGTGGGTTCCCTGTTTAAGGCATGAGATGACTACGTTAAAGTTTCTATTTTAAAGGTCGTTCCAACTGAGTGACGTAATGTACTACATTAGAGCCTCACTCGTCTCGCTATATTCACCGTCTTTTAAAGCGAGAATGAACTTCGCACGTAACGCTCCCGCATGTGTGCTCCAAGCGGACTCCGTTTATTCAATTGACTGGACGGAAAGGCCGACTAGCCATTGTGCCGCGCTTGGATTGCATCTTCGCATTACGCTCAACCGTTGAGCTAGCAAAAGGCGACGATTTCAAGTTTCATGTTTTAGTATATTGATATGTTCTGGTGGAACAGGGTCTTATATGGTATTTACCTCTCTTTTAAGGGAACTATCCCTAATGCTTAGGTGTTTCAGGTTTTGCTTATGGCATAGCTGGATCAGTGCGAGAGGAATGGGGTGGAATAAAATATAAGAAAACGTAGGCGATGAGAGAAAAAGACAAAGTTTAGCTATACATTTTAAGCATGAGGTGATAAATTATACCTATAGGGTGGAAACATTAACATACTTGGACAGTAAGGCTATTAGGAGGAGAATTTATTTATCCAAAGAGACTTTAGAGAGACTTTATTTATCCAAAGAGATATTAAATTATTTTCTATAGAGTTCAACGTTGTCTCTTTCCACGCCAAATCATTTAGGAATCGTCAGCATTGATTGGGCGCTTTAACGTGGGTATAAATATGTTATATGACTAAATAGGAAGTGAAACGAAATATTACGTGTGATTTGGTCAGAGAGGAAGTCGGAAAATCGAAGAAGCCAGAGAATGTTGAAGTTAATTAAAAATAAACCAAAGGAATTGGGGCAGATAATAAAATAAAATTGAGACGTTTTAGATGTATAAGAGTGTGACAGAAAGGAGAAATTGAGGGTAACCAAGGAAGAAAGAGGAAATTTATAAATATTTTAACCGGCATATTGAACAGGAGAAGGAAATACCAATGCGCAAGTTCATAAGATGTTTACTACTATGGATAATTGTTTACTAGGTCCGTTCCTACCCTACATCAATGGACTCGCTGTAAAATATTTCATGCTTTGGTGCATCATACTATATGTAAAGTATATCATCCTTTATGTTACATATTGTATTTTCTTATTGAAAAAACGTTCTGAATTCTCAAAGATGGGATTTTCTATTTTTAGTCAAAATGTTAAAGTTGTGATTTGTAACATTAATAGGGCAAATTGCGACAATAATGCACTACCTCAATATTTTAGCTATGTTTGTTTAAAAAAAACAGGATTTTCTTATTCTTGGAATGCCCACTACCTATCAAAATTGTCAAGTAAATAGCTGGGAAATTTTCCTGTTGTTGTTATTATTTCAATTTTTTAGTTCCTTCTTTATGATCATCCTGATAATTCTGCCAATTACGGTCATGAGGTAATTCATGCATCTAAATATAAGTGTATATTCCCCCCTATTAGTTACAGTGTAAAGAGAATGTTATAAGCACTGTGAATGTATGTGAATGTATACGTTTCCCCCTATACGTGATTTAACAAGGAAATTCCTTTCATATTGGTAAATCTACATTTTTATCAGCTAAATTTCAGGAGAGTAAGCTTTTTATGTACTTAATTTAGCTGAAAAATGTACTCCAATTATTTATGAGAAAAAGTTTTATTCATCCGTGATGCCTATTGAGATCTGACATTCTATCGCAGCACATGAACCATATTGACGAAGACTAAAATGGTATATTTATTATTATTCGAAAATTTTTCCATTTGAATCTTGGAAATATATGAAAAAATGTGCTGAATTATCGAGTAATAAATTTATGTCCTCTTGGAGTCTAATTCAAAATGGAATTCGTCGTAAGTACATTTATTTCTTTACGTAATCGAAAAAATAAGGCAGCAGTAATCATATTTTAGTGTCAGATAGTTTTTATTTTGATAGTTGATAAAATGCGACAAAAATGCTCGTTTCTCATTCAGCAATGGGTAATACTTTATTTCAGTCAAATATTAATGATTCATAACGCGGAACTAGTTGAGTGCCCTTGCCCACGCATACGGCGGTTTAAGCTGCTGACAGGATGTCATGAGCTCGAGGACATAAGATTGGCGGCTAAAGCTAAAAACAAGGAAGAGTCGAGCCAAATGGTCTGGATCTTGATGCCTTAAAATTTGCCTTTGGACTGTTTGTCTTTTGTTGCTTGAATTGGTTTCTGCAATCTTGAAAACAAGCTACTGCCACTTTAATTATATCTAATTTAGTGGAGTATTTCTGTACCATTAGTGCACTGTAGATAAAAACTTTTAATGCCTCAGCGTGGCATGTTTTCTAGTTACATTAACTTAATTGATAAATCAAAAGGTGCATTTTTTGCGACTTAATATTTTTATCAGTGTTCTGTTTCTCGTGAATTCCATTCTTCATATCTTGTTCAGACTAAGCTTTCTTTTTTATCATATTTACAAGACAGAGCAAGAATGCTCCAATTAAAAAAATATTAAGTGTTTAGGTACATTAAATTGGTTATGATAATGAAAATAGGTGTATAATATTTATAATAAAGAGGACTTAATAGGCAAAAATTTACTAATGGGTTTGTAGAGCAAACATTGTTCTCATTCCCCATTAATGCTTTCCTTTTAACTCTCGCATTTTTAACTTTAATTTCTTCACTAATATTAGCTGAATATCATTTAAAATGTATGTTAAATTTCAAATTGTGCATCAGTACCTCTCCTTCAAATTAAAAAGCTAAAATGTTTAACTTCGTCTCTTAGGTGGGTGGATTGACTTCCTCCTATGATATTCATTGCTAAAGTTTTAAATTTGAATATATTAATTTTATATAATTTATTTGCATCATTATATAATTATCGCATAAAGAAGTAATTTACATGATTATAAAGAAGTCGAATAGCAGTACATTCATTCATCTGATGACGAAGTGGACGCTTTCTGTCCACGAATCGTCCGTTTTATACCGAAGTTCTTTTTTTTCCTCAAAAAAAAAATATGATAAGTTTGATATATTTTATTTTTCGTTATATTTTTTTAGCGTTTGATATATTTTATTTTCGGAGTAATAATACGTGGTATTTGGCGTAACGAAAATCCAGCTATGTAAAATTTATGACACATAAAATTGCGTATAGTATCCGCACATCTCAAAATGTAACTTCAATTTTTCCCTTCGTGTGAGTCAGTTCACTCTATGTCCTACTCGTAAATACAGTTTCTAAGAAGAGGGGAAACTTATTCAATATAGGTAAATAGTGCAGTAGAAATTTAACAAAGGACTGTAACCATACTTTTTTATAACCGAAATACGAAGAAGTTGGTAGAAATAGTAATTGATTATACAGAATATACATAGAGTAATAGAAAATATATATAGAATAGTAATGAGGCAACTGGATAATGAAATATATTCAGCCGACAAGCACATAAGCCTTGAGTCAGGGTTTAACGGGAAAATATCACAAGATAATGGCTTTATGCATTCATATGTAACTGTTTACATGAATTGGTAAAATTTTTATTTTAAACTCATTCATAGAGAGCAGAAATTGTAAAATAGGATTCTAATTAGTATACATTTACTTCACTCGCACTACACGACTCTAGGTCAAAAGGACGCAAATGTATTGCTTGTACCTAACCGGAGGTGTTAAATGAGAAACGTATCAGGGTGAAAGATAATAGTTACGAAAAAGTGGCCAATAAAATGAAAGAAATTAATGTTCGGGATTTGTTATATATACATGATACAAATTAAAAAATTTTGCTTTTTAAATTGAACTTAAATGAAATTAGAAGAGAATCGCGAAACACTGGTCCCCCAACGGTAATGAAGGAATGACAAGTGAGAGCTGGAAATTGTAGACCATTAAAATATTTTTAATTTAGGATGATATTTAAAAAGAATTTAAGAATTTCGTGTGTAGTAAAGTTAAATTGGAATTAATATTGCATCCTCGTCCCCTAAATCCACTAATTTGGAATTGGCACTTAAAGATATTCTTAATTTTTAACTCTTTTAATCCATTCATGGCACTTCCTTGCTTCTATTTTCAGTCACTTCAAGTGGGCTAACACATTTCCATCAGGCTAGTTAATGAAATTTTAAAATACTTTTTATTGGTAAACATTAATAGATAATGCCCGCCTTTTTATTTTAATAAGGAGATTAGAAGCTTTTATTCGTTATATTTTCGCGCTTATTTATTCTCATTAATAAATCGTGCATACTCGGCGGTATCGCACTTCGATATCAGTCAATGGCCTCGAAAATAAAATTGCGTCGGCGAGATAAGAGGCCTTTTCATTTGTTTGCTCTAAGAGCTGGAAAATTCATTCACGTTCTGTGTTACTGCGCGGCGAATAAAGGAGCCATTAGTACATTTTTGAATGATCTATTTAAAATTATGATAACTAGTATACTGCTACCCTAAAGATTTAAAATTTCACGTTATTGGATTCTAGTATCTAAGTATATATTCTTAATTTTTCAAGTACGTGGCCATTGTGTTCTAATGAAAAGTCAAAAGAGTTGTTTTTGTCTCCTATATGAATTTGACTCTGAATTTTTTATTTTTATATAATTGAATTCTGCTCGAACTGTGAAGTAAAGCCCAAATGCGGCATCGATATCTGTGATTGAATGAATCTACACTTGGCAAGAATTTCTTTTGAAAGAGCTTTATGTTGCCAAAGTCATTTTGTCAGTGAAGGAGAAATGATTGAATAATACTTCTAATATTTCTCGTGATAACTACCATTATTTTTTGAAGGACGATTTGGATATTTCCTCTGATAAATCTCCAAGGTCTCACGCATCAGTCTTCTCAATCACATTGGACGCTAACTTCGGAAGTTCATCGACATCGCCGCAGTCTCTATTCTAAACTTATTAAAAATGTTGTACAAACTAATGAGAACATATTTTGAAAGCTTTTAGTTTCAAATTATAGAAAATCAGTATTGATATCGAAATTACCTACAACTTAAAAAAAAATGTTGATGCGTATGGAATTTTAGAATCTCTGGGTTTGTACGTTTGAACTAATTAGCATTGAGGCTTTTTTGAATGTAACTCGTTGTGATTTAGTTGTGTCATGATGATTTCAGTCAAATTCTTGAAACAATAATGAGAATTTCACTTTTTTTTGTTTTTCCATGTAAATGCAGACAACAAATGCATTTTTTCCAGCGCATTAAGATGATTTTTCACAATAAAATCTGAATGTGACGCTGCACGGTATATAAATGTTTTACACTACTTCTTACATCAACTATGTATAATTAGTTTCCGGCAACAAGTAGCCATGCTGTTTCCCTCTTTCCAAAATGTGATGAAAATCCTCAATGAATTAAATGATCAAGATTAGAATTGGTATGGAAACGGTTTAGACCATTTTCAGCTAAAGACTATTTGCGAATGGCTGTTCGGGGTTCCTTAGACAGTCCATAGGTCCGTTTTCAGACTAATACTCCTGATATACCTGTTCCTGTCATATGAAAAAGTTAAAGGGAAATGAGTGGCGGACATTGATGTCGGCAACAACGTTCATAATCAGTTCAAGGGACCGTTAGGATATTAATGGGGGAGAGTTAAAAACATAAAATGACGTATGGGTGTTGTTCTTTTTCGCATTGATTTCCAGCATGGAAAAAGTTACTTTACACTCAACTCGAGGGTATGGAAGTCGAAAGTCTTGCGAATTCTCCGTCTAATCCTCAATGTTTGTCTTAATATATGCGTACCCAAAGGTGGAGGGTAAATACGAGGAGATCATTTCCGGTGCCTTCTCGGCGGAACCGCAGCCGATAGCCACCTACCCCCTCGGGCGGGCTGCCAACGCGCACCGCGGAGGGCGTAATTACCTGAGGGATCGGCAGCACGTCCTCCCGCGACGATGTAGGTGAGGAGGAGTAGGAGGAGCCGTAGAGGGCGGCGAGGGAGGGAGGAGGAGGTGGAGGACGGCGAAAGACGGAGGAGGAGAGCCATTGGGCGGAGGGACGGATTTGAACACCTCTCTCACACACGCACTCTCTCACCCCTCGCCCCGCCGGCTTCCTTTCCCTTCCCCCCTCTTCCTTCTCTCTCTCTTCCTTAGCCCTCCTCTCTTCTCCTTCTAAATATCCTCGGCTCCGTCACACACACACTCCCCTCGCCTCTTCCTTCGTTTCCTCCTCTCCTCGGTCCTCCTCCTCGCTTCCTTTCCTCCGTCTTCTTCTCTGCTTGCTTCCTCCCTCCCTCCCGGTCACTCAATCCCCTTCCCCCCTTCTCTCGCGGGCAGCAGCACCACAATATATTATATTATTCTCACTCTCACACACCCCCCTCCCTTCCGTCTCTGTCCCCCGCGGACGACGGCGTCAAAGTGCACACAAGCTCCCCGCCCCTCCTCGCGTGCTTCGGTCCGTCCGTCCGTCCGTCAGTCCCGACACTATTGGCGGTCCTCCCTCCAGCATCACTCGGGGACCACTGACACACGCGGAATGTCTCCGGTCCCATCTTCTCTTCCCTCTATCTCCTCCCTTTCCCCTTGCCCGGTCTTAACCCCGCTCTTCGTCGTCTACCCTTGCCCCCGCCCATACTCTTTGGATCTGCCCCCCTCATCATGAAGGGGACCCCACCCTGCCCCCTTACACCCGCTCTCATTTACAACCATCTCCCCTCCCACACGCGCCCTCTCCCTCCCCCCTCCCCTTTTTTCACACTCGTCTCCGTGCTCCAGTGTCACTGGCCGCCCCAAGGAGCCATCACTATTCCGCGTGGCCGCCTCCATAGGCTCGCCCTTCAATGCATAAGCACGGCGGCCGTCCAAGACCGACAGCCCAACGCATGATGTGAATCTTTCCCGGCCTCCTCGACATCGGGCCCGGAGGATGACGAGAGGCTCCACGTCAAGGCATCATCTAGGATCGTAGCATATTGCAAATCGGCCATGCCACAACAGGACGATCCTCCTTCTCTCGTGTTCTATTTCAATAAGCCGCTTAAGGATCTTCGTCAATTTTCATCAATAATTAGAATCTGGAAGATGGAAATGTCAGGAAGAATCTTCAATGTCTTCCATGGACGGGACCTTTGGGGTCCGTGTCTTAATGCGATGAATTGATTTTAAACAGCCAAGACTGTCGGTTCAGCCCTGATGGTTATACTTCCTAAGGACATTGGTATTAGATGCGTAGTTGGGGGATTCCAATTGTATGTACATTATTACCGCACACGTAACCTTCCTGCCGTTCGCTTTCGGGCTAAGCAAAGTCAAAAAGCCTGATCTGGAGTTATTTCAGGAAACTTATGCCATTTATTAATTTATCACATACTGCTGTCCTTACACAGGTACTTCTTTCGCCTCGCTTTTTGCTATATTCCTCAAAGTGCCAAGAACATTTTTTCCGATATTCGAACGCTTTTTAATTTAATTTTCTCATCTATCTGACAGTATTTCGGGCGTCACTATGTGAAAATGCGCGATTTCCATTGTAATATGATAAATAAAACGACAATTTTCATGTTAAATTTAATTTTAAAGTGACCATTTTTTTCTACACTTCTAGATGCATTGCTAATGATACTTTGCTGAAACCAGTGTCAGTTAAAATTAAATTATGTGAGAACATTAACCGATTTATTTTGTTAAAATTATATCCATCTCTCCCTCCATGTTTCGTGTAAGTTCTGCCAAGATATATAAAATCAATCTTTAGCACAGTTATTTCGCCGTTCGCACTCATTAGTCATTTTTTTTCTCATTCTCTTCATCAAGCTATTATTTTCACTTTGACGAATTTATTCTCAATCCATTATATTTGCTAGAGGCGAAGCTATTCAAGGCCCCTTGTAGATCATTTGGGTTATTAGCTAGTAATACTGAATAATCGGTGAATAGAAGGATGGGTATACTCATATTTACCCTATCCATCTCACATACCTTTCCTAAAAAACATTGTCCATCTCTCATGACATTATACAGAGCAATCTAAAGGGCACTAACTCGTATTTCTTTACACGCACGCCCAGTCATTCAGAATCAAGTCCACATCCTATTTGCCGCATACACTATCATCAAATCATGAACACGGTGTCAAACTATTTACATCTATTCAAACAACATCCTTTATACACAATGCTACAATGCGTAATTCATGTCTAGTTGAAGTTATGAAGTGAACTTATCGAACTTCCCTTTGCAACCTATAGTTATGTGAAACAGATCCGTGGTTGTTGATTATTGTTTTTATTTCTTTAATTTAATCAAAGTAGATTTTAAGGAGAAGAAAAAGGCGGGAGAAAAAGCATGAGGTGAGGGTTAACGCCCCCTAAACTAAAGGTGGTGGTAGATTTTCAGCTTAACACCCGAGTGGATAGACCCTAGGGATGACAAGTATATATACGAAATACTTCAGAAAATTTCCATCTCAGACGCTATTGATGTTATATTGTTATAACTTCAACTAATACTGGTTTTTATGTGTTGTGAACAATATCTTGGGAGGCTATTTAAAATTCATCGCATACTTATATCAATTCCACTCTAATTAAGAAAACAAACTTGATGTTTCTTGGTTGTCAGAAGACCGCTTTCAGTGGACTTACTTCCGAAAAGAAGTGTGATCGGCATCAACATCTCGAACGCGAGAACGGAGATCATCTCATCCAAATTATTGTGATCGAATGAATGGCCTGTGATTTATGCTGAAAAAGTGAAACTTGCTTTCAAGTTTAAATATCACAGTGGCGCCGATGAATGATGGGAATTCATGGCGAAGGTGTATTTTTCATCTACAGGTTAATTTTCCTCGCATATGTGACTTTTATTTAACAAATGAATTTACAAGGATTCATTTAAATTCTTTGGACTTCTTATTTCACAATTGCTTATCCTTTTTTAAGTTTTCGAATATTACATTTAGCACATTCAGTGGGATTTTTGAAACGATACTTATTATACATACGTACTTATTATACTATGAATTCCGTAGTTATAAAACATTTTTGAGGAAATTTAATTTCCTCAAAAATCCTCATTTATGTGTTAATCGTCAGAGCTGCGGTCTTTTAATTGTATTGTTTGACTTATTTTTTAAAAAATGTTTAAAACATATGCATTAACAATTGAAGAAAACGGAAGAAACAGCTTATCCCTTCACTAATTTAAAGCATTAGTACTTGTTTGGTAACTAATAATTAAATAATCATTATTTATTGATTTTGGAAGCTCATTTTTATATTTAGTTAATAGCGGATTTTACCAACCCAAGAACTTTGTTTATTAATCACTTTCGTTTAAGAATGTGTTGGCTTTGGCTATTGTGGTATATTTAAAATATGTCTGATACAGTTTCAATTTATAATTATTACAATTATTCTAATTATTAGGATATTTCGACATTAAAGAAACAGGTGGATGAAGAAGCTTATTCTTCTAGGATCATATTGTCAAACAATCACATGATTGTTTCTTTACGAAAGAAAGGGAAACTTATTCATAATAGCAGCCAGTTATATGTATGGGGAAATCAATAAAAAACAACTTTGTGATAAGTTTATTGTAAACAAAGTAGCAATAATAAATACTAGATGATATTTATGTGATCATTCTGCTTAAATCTCGTTTCCTGTCGGAAATACATGTTGGGATCACCCTCCGCTCAGAAAGTTATCGGCTGACCCCATATGGCCAACAGAACGATCGGAAGTATTACATGCAAGACGACGATTTACCCATGTCGCGTTCGCACCATCAAGTAGCTTGCTTAGAGAGTTTTTGGCTGGATTTCTTTCAAGCATATAAATCATTCGCCTTAAAAGCAAGCTTGAAGACTGTGGCGCTTATTTTTGCGGGATACCCAGCCCCAAAATTTCGAAAATAAAGAGATCATATTGATTCAGCAAGCATGCCTCTGCAATTATTTTTCATGAATTTCTAAAAGTCCAATGAAATTGGCGTTGACGCTTGATTTGAAACGCGTCGTACACGTTACTGTATAATGAAAGTGAGATATATTCTATTTATGCATCCTATTGATAATTTCCAATTATGCATTCATGTCTACAAAGTCCCTAGTTTTGCATTGTATAACAGTTTATTTTAAAAATCTTCGGCCATGAGCTAATCATAACCGTATCAATGCTAAATTTCAGCAAGCACTGACCGTGAGTGATATATCATTGGTCGCGTTCAGCAGACTCAACAGTTACGGAACCGATGGGATCTTTTCTGCTGAACGCTTCATAGTAACTCACCGGTGAGTCAACA
>LYUA01001156.1:186017-196368 GCA_002093875.1 Calopteryx splendens | reverse complement strand
AATTTCACGGAAAAAATATGACATAATCGGGATCCGAACCCGGGACCTGCCGATATCCGGTCGACTGCTCTACATATATATAATAAGTATGTATTTGTGTAAGTAGGCAGTTGATCAATATTAAAATTATAGGAAGTATTTGGTTTGAATCGTATGAAAGTAAATTGCTGTTGTGTCGACTAGAACAAATTAGTCACTTAATATTTACATCTGGGAAAAATCTTTCAACCTAAAAAAAGTGACTTAAATATTGACAGAAATATATGTTATCAAAGAGAAATACACCTTATAAATCCTTATCCTTTATTAAATATGAAGAAGGAATACTAATTTCCAGCTTTTTTAGGTAGCTGGATTTACTTAGGAATAAATTACGATTGATTAAAATGTTGTTAATTGAAGAATACATGCAACAGCTAAACTTGGGTATAGTTAGCACTTATAAAATTTTTATTTTATGCTCATATTTGTAGAGAAAATTGGCCTTTAAAAATAAAGTTAAAATTATGCCACATGGCATAATATAGAAATATAATTTAAATTACACTGCGTGTCGGATTAAATTCTCGAATGGGTCGGATTAGCCCGCGGGACGAAACTTGTGCATCCATGGCTTAGACGGAGAATCCAGCAGGACAATCCTCTATCTTCGAGACGAAATTCAGCAAGACGCCCGGACTGACCTGAAAGATCGAATCCAGGGATCACTCGGATGAAATTATTTGACTTCCTATTTCGAACTTGACCTATCATGTGGGACGCTATCTCTGCTGTTATTGCTCAGAGCGTAATTGGTCGTTAAATTTAACGGTCAACTTGGGAATGAATGAAACCAGCTTGGTAAACAACGTCCGTTTAAGTAACCTTTTCCTGTAAGTATGCTCCTTATTTTTCCTCATTGTATCTTCATTTATTTTAACCCAATTCCTATCCCTTGAATATTTAGGGCGAGGTTCGGTAACCTATGGCCCTCGAGCGGACCTCCATACGGCCCTACAACGCACACACACCGCTGCTTTTGTTACTGTTCCTAATAAGTTGGTTGCAGGGGTATGTGGCCCGCCAACACTACTTCACAATCCGGTTCGTGGCAGATAATGGCTACCGACCCCTCAAGACAATAGGTTGTAATTAATTTATTTCGTATTTGTTTCATTCATTAAAATAAACTATAATTTGGAAGTAAATGGGTCGCCTTCCCAGGATATATTTGTAAAGGCAAAAAAGGTTGCAGTTAATGCTCTAATTTGCAGGGATCTCTCCTGCGCCACAGTTTTACAATCTGACAAAAATCAATTCCGCTGTTTCGATTTTCAGGTTCGTATAGGAATGCACTATCCGTTAGTCTCTTAGTGGTTAAGGGAAGGAGAAAATTTTGGTACTTCCGCCATTTCAGAATTATGAGGTCCTTTTTATATAAATTTAAAAAAAATTGGCACTGAGAGTGAAATTTCACATTCTTTGTTCTCTAGGGAACCGTAACGTAGAAATAAAACACGTAATGCTTCCAGACTTCCGCGTAGGCCTTACTTTTTTAAGTGTACTGCCTTCCATTTGCTTACCTACATTTGAGGCTGAAATATAAAAAAATACATCTGTAATATCATTCACCGTGACATCGTTTTTATAATAATGAATGTATTGACAGTCCTACGAGATTTTCGATTCATCTCGGTAAATAAAATATCATTCGTAAGCATAGTAGACTGTTAGACAGTTGAGATGGGAATGTATGAACGTGCGAAGTAAATGAGTGGTTGATTATGGCATCACTTATTTTGGTCCGAATTTATATAGCTACTATCTTCTCAAAATTGAAGCTAGATCGCACTTTTACACAATATCTACTAACTCGCAAAACGCGTTAAAGCTCGCTTAGGATTACAATCCACTACGTCTCTCCGGATATGGTTAAGTAATTTCCATTTCAGGGCTAAAATCCTCTGGTAGAGTTCTCTAGAAAAAAATGAGTGTTAGATTTTTATCTAGCCCAAAATAGTACATCACACACTGACAGGCAAGCATCATTCGGAAAATGGTCAAAACTACATGAAAAATGGTCACGTGACCTGAAAATGTGTATTTTATATTATTTGAAAATCCAAATTCGATATTGAAATTAATACTTTCCCTTATACTTACTACTTATGAAGAAAATAAAAATGGAGAACCTTGAGTGGGAGCGGAAGTTGGATATGTGGTGGAAAAGGAATTTTATGCACTCTTACAGTTATTAAGGATGTGTAACGTCACCATGGCTATTCAATATTTTAATAAATAAACTTGTGAGTGATGGATGTAAGGATGATGTAGTTGTAAGGATTGTAGATGTGTATTTTACCGCTTTTCGGTACGCCAATGATGTAGTATTGCTGGCAGAGAGCCCACAGCAGGGATCTACGGGGGGCCCTGCATATCCAAAATGAATGTTTACCTAAGGCTGCAAAGAAGTCAGTGCATAAAAGTACGCTCTTCCCCACCTCATTTTACGGGGTGAAAGTTGAGTATGCTGGGATAAGCATAAATGGCGACTAAATGGCGTGGGTGGGGTACTTGAAAAGTGTGGTAAAATAGGAGAGATAAGTGGGGGAATGAATGAGCCAAGTAAGAATATGGTTTTGGATACATTGGTTATAGACAATTATAAAATAAATATGCGACGCAGTTTTGAAAATTATATGGGAGTGGATGAGTCGAATCACCAAAGAAATACTTGAGAGAAGGTTAAATGGTTTGAGAGGAATGGGTAGACCTGGAAAGTCATAAGGGAATTTTACTAAAGGGACTCTAAAGGCAAGGACTATTAGAAGTTACAGGTACAGAGGATTAAGTAGGTATGCATCAATACATGTATGTGATAATGGAGGAAGATGTATTCAATGATTTGGAAGTATGGAGGTAATTAGTAAAAAAAAGAGTAAGTTTCCTTTCGTAATCTAAAACCAAGATTTTGTTGGATGAGCCTACCCCGAAAGTAAACATTCGTTACTTTCTCCATTGGTCATGAGGCACTCTTTTGGTCTAAGCGTCCCACAGAGTGGGATAGGGTTTTTTCGGGAAGTTTTCGGCAATACAGAGAAAGCCAAATAAAAATTGAGACGTTGTTTCTCTATGCTTTTAGTTTCATGCTAAACGTTAAAAAAGATCCTTCTTTTTCGCAAACATCGGGAGACTTAAAAGATTTGGTAATTTTCAGAGATTTTACGGGTTTACGTCATGTTTATACAAAGCATGAGCTGCCATTGAAGGAGTTTTGTGCTCGACGTTAAACTATTCAAGAAAATTCCCATCTGTTTGCGAAACTCTTATTCCACCATGAGTGGAACTTTATAGGAATTGAGGATTACAATATAATGGAAGTAGAATTTGTTACGCTATCGGATGGAAAAAAATCTTGAAGAAGTCATGCATTTCAATAAAACATTTGTCATTGTGCGGGTGGCACATGGAAATCTCCTTAGTGAAAACTAAAATTTTTAGTGGTTAATACAAACGCGTGTATTTTACTTCACACTTTTACTGCCTTAGAGTGCTTTCCTTTAGGCGTTTTATTTATTTAAAACACACACAACCACACACACACACATATGTATATATATTTATATATATATATGTAAATAAAATTACTTTGAATTTAAAATTGCCGCCAGTTTTCAGCAATTTGGTAACTTATTATGTGAAATTAAGAAAAATAATCATTCTTATAAAAGTGGAATTAGCTAAGTGCGTGAATTTATTATTCATTAGTAAATTTTCATTGGCCACCACAGAAACCAGCTCTCGCGTCGCTCCCGCTCGCCGAGCATGGTGTATCCTTGCTTCTAGAGGTTTCACGGTATTTTATACTCTGGGTTTTATTCTTGGAAATTTTTTAGCATGATGCTCTTAGAGTGAATCATCCATTTCATTAAAAATATTTGTATCTCATCGGAGGGTGCTGCAGTGAGCACAGTAAGCCAAGGTCACTAGTACCTATGCACGTGGAAAGTGACGAAAACCTTGTAATTCTGGTCAATATCACTTTCACTTGTCTTTAAAATTTCATTAGTTTATTTAACAGTAGGGTCATGGTGGTCTAGTGGGTAGAGCATTCGGCTACTGGCCTGAGGCCAGGGTTCGGTTATCGGTGATTTTGAACATCATCACCTTAACCCCAGTAGTGCTAATTTTCGGGTGCTACATCTTCCCGGAAAGCTGTAGATGGAGCAGGAAAGTTAATTCCTCCTCCTCCGCAGGTTTATAAATTTCGCACGCTCGCTCTATAGGGTACAGTACGAGCCGAGCTCTACTATCCCCACTTATCAAGCCAGCCTTCGGCGTGATTAATGTGGGCTTTCTCATTTAATAGTCGACGTTTTATTAAAAATATCCGTAACGACCTCAAAGCAAGCAAATCGAGTGAAGCCTAAATTGGCTTGTTCATTCATGGCATATTACAATCTGGCAAGGTGAAAGAACAAGCAGGTGTGGTAATCCGAAATTTGAAGAGTTAAAATCAAAGATTTGATAAATAAATTTCATGCTTGTGGAGTCAAAAATAGAACAGTAATTTGAAATCGTTAATCTTTCTCCGATTGTTAACCGTAAGTTGTAATATGTGAAACTAGTTTCGAATGTGTATGTGGCCTACTGTCGTACAAGGAAGGGGGATAGGAATTCTCTCATTCCTTTTAAATGTACATTCATGGCATTTATGTTGAAATATCAAGTAAACTTAAGTTTTTTGCTTACAAAAGAGTAATTTATAGATCCAAATATCAATCAAATCCTCTTCAGCCATTTCCAAGTAATTTTTAATCTACTGATATGCAACCTATTTTATGAAGTACATATTCATTTATTTCTGGAAAAGCACCCTAAAAAACAGTTTTTACCTATTATTTCCGACAAGTAAACATTATTACCACAAAAAATGTAAAATATTTTGGCCTTATCATCTACGGGCATAAGGTGAAGATAACATATTTCGAAATTTTGAGCCATCATAAAAACGGTTAGTGTAAATTTTTTCAGATAAAACATTTAGGGGTACATATCCGCATCTCCTTTATCTTTAGATTAGTTAGCCACTATTCACGCGTATTTTGAGAATGAATGAACTCTTGAATTAGACGAATTATAAATAAAACAAAGCGAACACGTAAATAAGTGGTTTGATTCTAAGGAAAGGATTTCCTACTACGTGGCCTCTACACACAAAAGTACCATAAAAGAATTTGCTGTTAAACACTTGCATGGCTTATTAAAAAGAAATATTGCTAATTCAATTTTTGACCCTATTCTTGAGATAAATTTAGATGAAAATATTCGATTATCAGGGTCAGTTTGAGAATTTTGAATTTATACCGTTTAACATTTGACAAAATATTGAGATTATATTAATAGAGCTATACAATGCATTAACGGAGTACATGCAGTGCTAAACTTAGAGATATTCACATAGAATGAATACTATTGAAAAACAAATGCGCTTGCTGGCAAATGTTTACAGACGATAGAATTAATTCAACAGTATAATATATATATACACAAACACACACATCGAGTATTTGCAGCTTATTGCCGCTTCTCGCATCCCAATCACCATCGGACCTGATCATTCTACGTAGTTCCCTGGCTGTAGTCCTCTTCTATTCATTTCCTACTCAATACTTTCCCTCCACTTCTTTCGTGCCTTTCCTCTCCTGTCTTTCTACAGATATCCAGTTCCATACCTTCAATGGTATCCCTTCCTCTGTCAATCGCCTTAGGTGTCCGTACCATTTTAATTGTTTATCATTTAAAACATCAATAATTGTGTTTTCAACGTTTATTTTTTTCCTAATGTTTTCATTTCTAACATGATCATATCAAGCTAAGCCGCAGCATCTCCTCCAATATGCCAGTTCCGCCAAAAGTAACTTCTGGGACATATTTTTATATATGACACCTCGGACTCATACGTCATTACTAGTTCTATCATAGTTTAAACAATATTTTTCTTTATTTTAATATTCTAGTTCTTATTCCACAGTATTGGATGCAGTTCTTTAATAATAGATTTCGCTTTATCAACTTTCTTCTTTGTGTCACTGTCATTCTTCCCCTCTTTATTTATTACAACTCCGAGGTATTAGTCGACGTTTTTTATTTTTCCACTTTCCGTGTCCATAACCTTCCCTTTTACCTCCAATAACCATCTATTTTTTTATTGTGTTTACTCTACTAAGTCCCCATTCACTATATTCCTCTATTAATTTTTTTAACATATATCTTGTTTGTTTTCTGAGATGACTATTTGGTCATCCGTAAAGAGAATGGTGTGTATGGTTTTAAATAAACCGGCACAATATTAACATTTGCTTTTTACTTAATCACAGCTTATTTCAATCTCGAAATTCAAAATACCCTTCCAGGGAATTGTGTACGCGATGACGCTGCATTTATTAATGCTTCAATGCCCTTGGAACTTCATCTTTCACATCCCTATTAGCAGTGTTCGCCGAATGAAAGACACCACTGTTGAGTTCTGCAGTTTTTTTAGATCTCCCTCCTTTTTTCACACCCGGTGACTTGCTCTGGTTACGCGATCTGGCAAGGGATGGATGTTAGCTGTCAAGGTTAATTTTTCGATGTTATTTTTGGCAAAACGTGGTAGAGACCTAGAGAAAAGAAATTTTATTTGTTCATTTACGCTAAGGTTAATACTCAAAAGGTAATTTCTATATTCCTGTTTTTCGTTATAATATTCTTTGATTGCTTATTATTTTAATAATTCTGTTTTAACATAAGTGTTGGAACTAAGTTGCAGATTTAAGATGATTTAAATGTCTTCAGCGCCACTTAAAAAATCTGTCGAAAGCAAGGATACGATTTTCTATCTCACCCACAAAGAGTAAGCATTTTTTGAAAACTTTTTATGTGGTTATTAGTTTATCGTAACGGAGTGAAATTATAGACTATTTATGATTGAATGGGGTGAATTAGTTGGATTAAATAATGGTCAAATTATTATATTTTTTTCAAATTCTTCATTCAAGTCGCAGATACGACTGAGGTCATCTCTTAGATATATGAACCACAATCTTAAACCCTAAGGTCGTTTTGATAGGTGGGAGTAGAAGCTCTAATGGCAGTAAGAAGTGACGTGTAAAGCTCCCCAAGTTCACGTTGGAGGAGGGATCGGCTCCTTTGCCCCTGCCTCCTTAGGTTTCCCAGAGTTTTGCTAATCGTGAAATCACACATCTTAGGCTTATCAGAAAATGCCGAGAGACATCATTCCCATTTGAGTCACCCTGAGCGCACTGATTGAACATGGGTCAATGCCGAGTACTCTGTGAATTAGTCTACCAGTGAGTGTAGAATAGATGTGTTGTACAAACTCGTTTTATATTAATTTCCATTTAAACAATGGTTTTTAAAGCAAATAGTTCCCATTGCTGACTCAAATTCTTTCGTTTTAGTTAATCAACGTAGGCCCTATGCACCACGAAATTCCAATCAGAAAGATTTTAACTAAATACGGAATAATTGGAGAAATTGTGAACCCGTCGTATTCCTGAGGAACTAAAATTATTTTTTGCAATGAATGACCACCGCATGACTTTATTTTAATGAATCGAGGACAGATCGTAAAAGTCATGCAGGTTACTCATTCGAAATGGACGGTATCGACAGTTGGAAGAGTCAAGCTCGGAAAAGAGAAGCTCGGTCCATTGGGCCGAGTGCTTGTACTCGAGGGGAATGGGTGTGGGGGACGGGAAGCAGGAGAGATGCGGTGATGTAGCAGGATGGTGCAGAACAGGAGGAGAAAATGGGGGAGCACACTCGGGTAATGAAAATTGTGAGAGGGTGCCAACCCATTCGCTCCATCATAATATCCTCTCTTCCTCCTTCTCCTGCGGCGGTTTCATCAAGACGCAGCTTAGCCAAAGCACTTAATTCAAACGCTTTCCCCTCCTCTCCCTCTCTTAGACTGTCAGACTTTTTTCTCACTCCTATACCGATATTTCTCATACCGATATTCAGTTCACCAGCGGTCATAGTAATACTTCATCCGCGTCATAATAAAACTCCGGTCCCACCCTTTACCAGCTGCAGCATGTAGTATACCCGAGTGCCACGGAATCGTGGGATAATCGGTTTTCGAACGCTCCCTCCTTACTTCGGACTAAGTGAATTTTTTAGAGGCATGATTTTCGTCATATCTGATTGAATGATTTCCTTAAAATTTATGAATGCTTCATGACCCACTTAATTTACTCAACCCCGAATGACAATGGGTATTAAACCCTTAGGCATTTGACAAATTAATTTCGATGTAATCTTTCGATTGCTTCAGGTACTACGTAGCACAAAAATAATAACTTATATTTAGATACACACTGTGGAAAATTTAGTTTGTAAAGTAAAAAAAATTAAACTATTAGTGTTGAGAGTTACTAGTATAGTTTCCGCCGCACAAGGACCTTTTGGCTGTGATAGCATAAACGGTAGATGACACCACATTTAACTTTTAATTTATTTTATATTTACTTATATTTTGAACTGCAGTTACAATTCACCTATTTTCAGGTTTCAATTCAATTTCAATTCACCTATATTCAGGTTATGTCAGCCATAATGACTGTTTATTAGCGCAAAACTTGAAAGTGTCAGTAGATACATCATTTGCCTCCTTCCTAGGACATTGATTCTCAAAGTGGTGGACCGTCAACACTTGCGCTGGTCCGCAAGCCATTTGTGCCGTGCCCACATAGTTGCTAGGTTAGGGGCATGTTTGCTTTCTATATCCTTTTATATTTTTCTTAGCTGAATGTAACTCGTACTTAGCATTTTTAGTGGGTTTTCAATGATAGTTCTTCAATTAAAGTTTCTTAATTCAATTTTTTTCAAACCCCATTCTTATTTTTTTTGTATTTTCCACCCTAGAAGTAATTTCCGGTTGGCCGCCTTTAAGTAGGGCCATTAAATAATTTTAGAAACGAATGGTTTTACGGAGGTTGCTTCCCATAATTTATTGAAATTTGCTATTCTCAGAAAAAAACCATTCGGTTCACGAGAAAGTTTCTTATGCTGAATCAGAGATTTCTGAAATGGATAGAGGCTTTCCCTTTGAAGGAAAGTCCTTTTAACCTAAATAGCCATCATGAGGAATCTTTTATATTTCCTCATATTAGTTGACAGAGGAATTTGTCCAAATTGTTAACTATACACTTAAGTATACGCTGAAAAGTCGTCACCGGTGATGCATTTGTTGTATCTGATTAATACATGTCCGTTCCGATCTTAATAATGATGTTCCAATGACGTTTCGCAATTTTTTTAATCTTTTCAAATTAACTGCACAGAAACTAGTAATTAAAGCGATCAATATATTCTGACTTAGGGCAGTTATGTCGAATACCTTTTTTAGTGTGGAAAATAGAGTCCATGAGTAATATTATGCATACTGAAATAACCCTCACGCCGTTCCCTCTCCGAGTAGTCACGATCGAGAAAAGCCTGGTGTTCAGTTACGAAACGAAAGTTAAGTACTCATATTAATCCCTATCCTTTGCATGCAACATTCGACATTGCCACATTCATGCATTGTTCCATACACGCTCTTCTGTTTCTGAAACATGGAACAATCCGAGTCCTTAGTCTCTTCAGCCACGCTCACCTATGACTTTTGTTCTATCCCCTCCTCTCAAACCATTGTAAGATGACTTGAATTTCATCCATTTTCTCAACTTGACAAACCAGCTTCTTTCATATTTGTCAATAACCGGCTCATTGAAACCACAGTCTTTCTCAATCCACTCATTCCTCATTCTACTACTTTTATCGCAAGCACTGCTCTCCGCATTTAGCTCGCCCACTACATTTTTTCGGCATAATGAAAGAAAAAATATTGTTATAATAATGTATAGTATTAGGATTAGACTATATCATCGTCATCATAATCTTTCAATCCTAAGATTAGTAGACTCTAGTAGAATTGATGGTCCATGTCTCTGAGCCATAGAGGGCCACGTTCCATACGAATGCCTTGAGGTACTCCTTCCTTGTTTGTAAGTTTATCTTCTTCGAGCATAGTCGTCTCTTCATCGTAAATGCTTTCCTGGCTTGTGCTATTCTTCGCTTGATGTTTGTCTAGCTTTTTCCATACCATGTTATGGTGCTTCCGAGGTATGTTAATGATTCCGCTTATTCTAATTACCTCCATGTAGTTGGACGTCTGCTGTCAGCTTTTCCCTTCCGCACACTAATATTTTTGTTTCCATATTGTTGTTTTTCTTATTATATTCTTGAATTATTTCATCTATTGAGTTTAGTGGTGCCTATATATATATATATATATATATATATATATATATATATATATATA
>LYUA01001156.1:165210-176959 GCA_002093875.1 Calopteryx splendens | reverse complement strand
AAACGTTTGTTTTTAATTTCCGAAAGTCACCCAGTTATGAGGGTTCTGATTATAAATGCTATACCGGGAATAATTTTGTCTTATTGGGCGGTTTCGGAAGACTAAGAGAAACTTATTTCATTTGCGATCTAAAAAATACTTTTGGTGATAGGATTAAGTGCATAATTATACGCTTAGATTCAGGAAAAAAGTGTTTATAATACCTTGTGCTTGCATCACTACTGTATTTACTTGTTATATGGAAAACAAATGTAATGCAGTACAGTATAATATGTATATATTTTAATATGCATTAACTCTTGCTGCTGATGAGTAGGTTGAGTGACCACAGTTTTGTAGCGCCAGTGAACTCTAATCATTGTTTGTTAAAGATCTTTAGTTAAATAGAGAAATGCAGATCCGACAGCCATTCAGGCACACTCTCCTTAAGAAAACTTGATTCCTACTTGGTTGAAACGACATTTTATGTTGGTTCACATATAATTACCTACATCTTTAACAGCTGTTGCAATTTTGATTATTAGCCCCTCTACATTATCCATTTATTTTACTTAGTTGTATTTCTCCTTTTGTAAAATTTTGTAAAAATAAAAACTCAAATTCATCATTCTCAAAACTTTTAAGGCAACCTAGAATTGAAACAGCCTGAAAACAAGGATTTCTACAACATTGTCATGATTTTATGAAGGCCGGTAAAGACTCAGAGTTCGGAATGTCCTCATTGAATTATTTTGTATGCTTGTTACATTCATCGTACTTAAGTGTGTTAACATTCTCAGTACTTAATATTGGCATGTGGGAGGATTAAACGAAAAAAGTTAACAGGCTGAAGTTGAAATTATGTCTTTTTGATGACTGTCTCAAGTTAGGATACGGAAGCTCCAATGACAGATGCACAGAAACTTTTGAGGACTAGTGTGTTTGCCCCTCAAACCTGTTTGGTGGAAAATATTAGAGATTTCACGTCATAATGCAAGTTATTTCGAGTGGAAACAACATTGACGTCGTCGAGTTTCAAATATTCCTTGGAAACTGCTAAGATATCTGTAGCCAAATATCTTTGGCAGTGTATATCTATGACGGTGCGTTAATTGTCGGTAATAAAATAATTAAATCTGCCAGTTAACTAGTTATCTGAAGATACTCAAGAAGCTGGGAGTAAAGACATGAAAAATATCGAGAATATTTTTCGAGAAAGTGCACACGAGTTGAATTATGGAAGATATCTTCTCTTCCAATCTTCTCTTCCAATCTTCTCTTGCCAATTGGATTGGATATTGGCAATCCGATTTTATCATCCGCATTATTAGAAAACTACCGCAAAAAAACTAAATGAAGTATCTCCGAAAGCCGTTAAGCTTTAGTAAGCCGGAATGTAAAGCCGAGTGATGAGATCGCCTGTTAGTCCGAATCTGATTTATGTTTTTCTCTATACATTTGTATCATTTTAATAATCTGTTCTACATAATGGCTTATTTTTTGGTCCTCTCTACAAATAAATACCAACCCAACAGAATGAATTTTTAAAGGTTATTTCGCCATATTGGTTCCACAATTTATGTTTTTTTATATCAGATTCATAATTGGTGTGATATTAACCTGTTTATACCAATTTTGATGTGCTTAAGATAATGTTTTACGCTTTAGCCCAACTCACAGGGGAAATTCCCCACTGTGTGTTTCTCAGATGCAGAACTTCGTCATATTTGAGTTTAATAAAAAGTCTATTACTTAGAGGAAGTTTTAGGTGGTCCCTGAAAACTATTACACATAGTCGTGGGCTTCTAAAGCACTTCTGCAACAAAAACACATATCACGCGACGGTCTTTCCTTCTACATTTTCCCTTCATACCTTTTCCCTCCCTTTATTTCATAAAAAAGTCTATTCTCTTCCTTCCTCTTCCCTGCTTGTCTATTATTCTCCGTTCAATCATAGCCGTCAACATCCCTCTCCTATCCTCTTCAAATCCGCTCCATCCACTTTTTCGGTCTTCTTCCAATGTCGTCCAAGAATTTCCTCTCGTCTTTTGCCATATGTAAACACTTCATCGTTTATCTTCCTATCAATCAAACTTATTTTTTATATTCTTCACCATGTCTCAACGTCTCTAAAGCCTTCAATATACGCTCATCCGTTTTCTTAACAGATCAGATTTTGGCGTCATATTTTTCTTCACTCCATGCTGATGTATTTGTTTCTTTTCTTTTCGTCTTTCCAATAAGTCCTGATAGTAAATTCCACCTTCTTAGAGTGTTTATAAGCCAATTTTTCTCTCAATGTCTTCACTGTCATGTTCATTTTCGCCCAAAAGACGTCTCTAATGATTGAAATGACATAGTAGGTTTTAAATAAACCTTATTCCCTTCCAGTTTCTTTTTATAATCTCCAATAGTTTCATGAAATCTTCCCACTCTACTTTTTCAAAGACCGCCTCGGGGTCTAAGATGTAAATAAAAGTATCCTTACTTTTTTATGCATCTATTACATCATCATTGATCGTCAAGCGTTCACCTTCATTCCCTGAACTAGTTATGCTACCTAAGTAGTCGTTTTTCTATATTTTCCAATCTTTCTGGGTAACTTACTTTATCGCATGCGAAAACAAACTTCTGATTGTATTGTCCTCAGCTGATTTGTTTGTTTTCGGAATCAGAATCAATGCATTCACAACGAATATGGCCATGCCTCTTTTTTTTCAGGTGCTTATAGAAAGTGCTTACTTCATTATGATATCAATGATGAACTGGTTGATATTTTTCATTTGTCTTAAGTGAAAGAAGAAGAATTAAAAAATTAAGATTTTTAACGATTCTGAAATAGCAAGCAAAAGCAGTGGAAACGTAATCTGGAAATAAGATGTTATGTTTATGTAATACCACCGATGCGTGACGCTGACCCGTGTATATATAGTTAGCTCTGAATTGTATGTTACGTAGCAAATTATTTTAAGCAGTCGTGGTGCCTATTTTTCTAATCCAATTCGCGCAAAAAAGTAACTGATTAATTGGTCCGTAAAAGTGACGCGCAAGTAGTGGTTCATTTTAACTCTTAGTCGGTTACTATCTTCATGACCAGAAATTCTTCTGGAGTGTCGATTTTTGAAGGAACGAATGGAATGGTTTATCCATCTTTTAAGTGATTACTCTTTTGAGTTTTCGTGTATACGAAGCTGTCGAAACCTCTCAGTCCAGAAGCCAGAAAGTCAATCCACTTTAACCACTCGAATTCTTTGCGATCTTCAACTTCCTCAACGTTGACGGTCACATGTATTTTGAGAGTTTGTTCCGTTAAAGTTAGGTATTAACAAAACTATGGCCTTATTCCATCTAGGAGAAGAACCGGTTGGGTACATCATGTTTTACTTTCTTTGATTATAATCAAGGAGAGTAAATAATACTGTTTTGGTCTGAGAATAATTATTTTCCCAAAGCAAAGGTAGTATAAATGAGGCGTTGAGCTTCATTTAGCATGTATTTGGTTTAAATGCTGAAAGTAACAATAAATGAAAATATAAAGAGTAATCTCATATGTGTGTCACGGTAGCATTTATGCATGGTTAAAACATATGAAATTGGATACCATAACTCGATCGATATGACGTAAATATAGGTATCGTAATGCATTCTCCTATGTGCCACATGTACCGAATTTTTTTTATGATATCTTCGATAGATTATGAATCAATTCTTGAAATGTAAAACATATTATACAGACATGTATTAGTTCATAATTAAAATTTTCGAAGAAAAAAAAGACGTGTATTTTATTTAGAAAGCTAAACATTAATTTAAAATTAAAGACGCCGGAATATAGCCCCCGACCTCTCTAGACAGATTTCAGCACCAATCCCAAAGGCCATTATAATTTATATTCATTCCCGTTGAGGTCAAACCTTGCCTGACGTCAGATTTATCCTTAAATTATTATCAAAAGATTTTATTTTCTTCCACCATTAGGTAGAACTATTTACGTTTCAAAAGTACGTTTTTCTTCGCTGAATCTTTTAAAAATAATTTAAGATTATTCTATATTTTCTGAGTTACCTGAAAATGAATGCATGCGTCGCCATTATTGGGAATTTCATTATTTCTGATTAAAACAGTCACTGCGATATATTTAGTTAATATTCTTATAACTTTTTTGTGGGCATATAAAATACTTTGTTAAGTTCGTGTATTTTACAGGAAGGAGTATGGTCTTCCTCTATCTACTTCTGCGATTCATTTGATGAGAAAATGAATATGCAAAAAGAATAAGATTCATATGGACTGCATAGGATATTTGCCATCTAATAATAAGGTCATCCTAAATATAGTTCAAGGTACCATGAGGCCAATTCTACATCTCGGAGTTTAATTTCAATAGGAAAAAACACTTAAGTATTAATTATTGATCAGGTAGAAAAGCAAAGAGAACTTAATTAAGTTAAAAACTTCGCCTGTCTAAATATATTCAGAAATAAATCTTATTTGAAAAAAATGATGGTTCTAGTTCGGTACTTTTTCCAAACCTGCGGTATTTTAAAAACAATCACTAAGCCGTAGTTGAAAAAAATTGTCAGTGGATGTGAACGCATCATATTCCACATATCTATCACTCTGTTAACTTGATGCTTCTCTCGTCTTTCTTTCCATTAATAACTTTGAAGCCTAGTAGAAATAACTCATCTCCTTCCGCTGGCTAATTTTCTTCGGAAGTCTCTCCACAAAGTTCTCCCTTTCCATATTTATGTCCGAAAAAATATAGGTTTACTCGTATTTACTAAACTTTTCAAATATGTTACCTTTCACTTAGAGAGTTGGAAGTATCGTTACCATTAATAAAACACAAGGTAATATAACATCCATGTGATAGGTACAGATAAGTCGAGTGTTATTCTTCCCTTTTTCGTCAAATATCTTTTGTTGAATCGCTCATTAGCTGTCGCATTTTTAAAAGTGGATCATTTCCAATTGGCAGACAACCCCGTAAATACCACGACCAGTCTCTGTACTATGTATTGAAATATTCGGTTTTCCTAAAATGCCTTAAACAAAATTAACAGAGAATATTGACCAAATTTTTAAAAACCATTTAGCTGCAATTGATGAGGAAGAGCTATTGGTTAATATGGATATGCATCGAAGACTTCTAATATGTAGGTAAAGAAATATTCAATCACTAGTATTTCAGTCATCAGTTGGCCTTCATCATTGAGGAAAGTGTATAAGCCAAAGAGGAGTTTACTAGAGAAGAGTTTTTGCCTAAGCGAGATTCTAAGTCAACTGAAGTCAAGTGGAGTCCATACAAAATGGATGAGTTTGACCAGTTGGAAGCGACAGTGGTGGTAGGAGAAGTATTAGGTGTGCGTAGAGTGGGGGATGTGGGTAGAAAGGGAACCAATTGTTCACTTTTTTGGAATTTTCGTAATGCTTGAAATTTGACTTACAATTGAAAATTGTGCTATTGATGATGCCAGGTTTACTGTCCATAATATTATCTTAGTGGATGTGTGTGTCCAGGATTTCGGTGGTTTCAGTTGAAAATTATCAATTTATTTTTCAAAAATTTAAGCCATGTAAAGAGCGATGGGGCGACCTGTTTCGTAAATAAGGAGAGCAAACACAGAACGCTTGGGACGGCCATTTCCGAATTGTATTGTTTTTTTTAATGTAAACATATTACTGTGCTAAACATATTGCTTGAGTAAATATTTCGGCGTAACATCGAAATACAGTGGAAGTACAGTAATATTTGGTCTACAGTTACAGATAAACATTTGAAAGAAGATTAACGATGATTGGTTCCTGAGAGCAAAGAAATCCATCCATTAAGACCACATATTTAACGAAGCTAAATAAAGAAATAATTGACGAATGAAGAAAAGGTGTTGTCGTCACGTCGAATGGTATGAAGGTATACGGACATAACGTTTGCATATTTTGAAACACGTAAATAATTTAAAATATCGGCAGAAAACGAAAACGGAATTACCTTTAAAATGCGTTTCAAGCATTGAATCAAAAAGGAGACATTTGAAAAAGTAATACCGATCAGACGAACAGTGATCAATTGTCTCAAAGAATATAAAACTAACTTCCCCAAAATAAGTTTAAAAAACCTTTACAAATATTATGCTTTTAAGGAAATTAAAATATTTTTATAATAACTTACAGAAAAATCAAACGGAAGGGCAGGGGAAGAGCAAGGGGATGCATATGAATGATTAGATGGGCAATTGCAGGACAGTTGATAGTCAATCTTCGTGTTTCGCGGCTAATGACTTTTAATTTTATGTATTAATATTTAAATTATGTCTCAATTATATCTATATACTTGAGATGTAAGATATATTATATCTCAATTAGGAATAAATGGGCAAAAATTTGTTGCTTCATAAATTGCATTTTTTTGTGTCAATTTTAAGAGACGCAATATATTTTTTTACGTTTCATGATTTTCTTAAAAAAGCCGGAAAATTCTATGGAGATATTTATATCGAAGAAGAAATATAATTTTATTTAATACCAGCGTATTTTTTCACACTAGTAGCAACCCCTTCGGTGAGTTTAGTCCTGTTGTAAGTAAAAGCCTCATGTTCATGAGCAAAGAGGATAAAATGTGCGTCAGAATCATTTCGAATAAATAAGGTAATTCCGGCAGAAGTCCATTATCTTGAGGGGAATACTTATATAAACACACGCTCAAACTTACATTCGCGTATTTGCCTAATTTACGAGATATTACCAGAGAAATGTTTTAAACGAATTCAAATGACCTGAATTTCCATTGGTATCCCGAAGTTGACTATTCATCAATATAATTTAGTCAGCTTTTAATGCGAAAGGAGAAAGTAAAAGGAAGTCAACGTGAAGTACTACAATTGAATGCAGTCACTAGTGACAATAACCTCCTGTAGAAAATTATTTCGAGTTGAAAAAAGTTTGGTAAATTCTAATTGGCAAAGTTTGGCATCAGGTAAACGTGCCTTTGAATGAAACGTTAAACTTCCTTAAAGAGTAAAGTTGGTTGGTTTTATTAGAGGTTTTTCAATTTCTTTTTTCGCTTTTTTTCGGATTGATTTTTTTCAGGAAAAACCCGTTCGATAGAATCTAACTACACCCAAGCTATTATAATTACATGCTTTTCGATGAAACGGAAAGTCGGGTAAGAAAGGGGAAAATAACAGGAGCGTAAACTATTTTTCCCTCCTTTTGAAAATTGACGCACCCTCAAGCAATTGTCGTGGTAATTTTTTTTATTAGATTGTAACACTATGAAAGTTTCCAATCCGTTTAAACTATTCTCCACGATTGGCGAAGTGTATAAGTAATTCTTTAATTGAAATATGCTTCCGGGTAAATTATTCTCCGAAATTATGGTTTATTGTCCCACTAGCCAAAGTGTCCGATTATGGAAGATTAATGTAGTACATCACGCCTTTCATGAAAATAGTCACCGCGTTGGTTGGTTTTTATTTCGCGGTGAAGGCGGGGGAACTATCACTCCAGCCGATGTATACGACAGTGATTCCAACAAAGAAGGCAAATAAATGAGTGAGAGAAAAAAATATGCAACTGTTATTCCAATGCATTTCCAATTATTTCACGGGCATATGGTGCCCAGTAGGTGGGCCTCTCATTTATTTATTTTCATTTAGGTTTTTTTTTAATTGAATTTTAAAATTGATACCGTTTCGTCTTCATTTGAGACCCTTTGTGACGTAATGGGAATAAAAGAGCACGGTGGTCGTGCACATTTCCGGTATGGTACCGAAAACTCGGGAACCCTGGTATGGAAGAGTTAAATGGTTTTTAAATGTCGTCCAGGACGTTAAGTAGAAATACCTAAAATGCAATTTTTGAGTAATGCCGGTGCAGAGCTCCCTTTTAGAGACACAATCTGTGATATAAAAATTCAGTCCAGATTTAAAATATTAGCTTTTGTAATGGTGGCAAGATACTCTCTAATAAAGTATTAAATATTAAATAAATATAGTGACTAAACTCTGAATGTGAAAATAGAATAATGCTTTGGAAAATTGGTGCATTCTAAAGGGAATAAAGAGCGGTATTAGCCTGGCAAAGCTCCCTTATGGAGTTAAATTTTCCTCAAGTCTAGGTACCTCAATACCGGCTTCTTCACCGTTCAAGTCCAACTCCTTGCTTTCTTTTGACTATGTCTGAGGTGATGGTCACTGGAGGAGGAAATGTTTCCTCAGGCAGAAAATTCTGGCTTCTGTTTCTGTCTATTTCCCTCTACTAAATTAAAAGGAAATTAAAATTGTTCGGTGGGAATATTCCATCCGTGTATAATTTAAAATAGATTAATTCGCTTGTTTTTATATTCTTATTTTTTAATTGAAGATTTACAGACAGTTCAGTGTCAAAAATGCGTAAATAGGTATGCCTCCTCCCCATATCAAACGAATTTCCGTTTAAATATTGAAATGTGCGACCGGATAATTGGTGATTAATTAGCGAGTGAAACTTAGCGGATAATTAACGACAACACGTACGTTAATGTCATGTTTATATAGCACCAATGCTTTTCTTAAGTATATTTTTTTATCACAATAATCTTGTTTTCAATAACGTATCTTTTAACTTTATAATTAGAAAGTGCAATATAAAAGTGTGGAATTTGCAAATTTATTTTGAAAAGGCAGACAGGTATTAATTATTGCCTTTCGCCATTTGATTTAAAATTTCTACTAGATCATATGCCTCGCAAGGCACCTGTTCACAGTGTGTTTCGTCGTCCCTTATAAGCAATCAATTTACTTCTCTTTGGTTATCGTTGACTTAAAATTAAACTCTCTTTCCACCTAAAAAGAGTTAAAACAAACCGGGTCATGTATATGTCATTTTCAAATTAGAGAAAAATACTTTCAACTTGGAATGTAGACCTTGGATTTGAATAACGTGTTTTTATGGAAATGGAAAGTACGAAGTTATTTGTACTAAATGTTCGAAGTTAGCTCAAGTTAATGATCAATATTTATTTTTTATGTAAGACGTGTTATTATTTATTGCACAAAAATTGAGACTCCCACTTTTTTTTGGAATTCTAATGCTTTCATTTGTGTAAAAAAAAGCTAAGATTGAACTACTTGGAACGTTGCATGTACTTTCTCTGAGACTTTTAGGTTTCACTCTGGTTATGCTGGCAAATCCGCTCGATATTTTATACTACGTCAAGATAAATATTGGCGTTTATTAAGCAGTAACCATTCAAGGTTTTTAATATTTAAGGACAACTAATATTAAAGTAATTCATGTAAAAATGCAAAAGAGAACTTTCATTACACTTTACAATGCCTTCGGTCGCAGCGATGTAAATCAAATGATAAGGTCACGCCTCCCTTACCATTTTCTCCGCGTAAATGTTGAATAGCACCAGTGATAGCATAAAATTACGGATAAATTTAATATTATTTAATAATCAGAAATTGTAAAAAAGTATATTTCTGGTTTTATTAATTTTTATAGTAAATTAAACCAATATCTTTATTATAAAACAAAAATAAAATTTAATTAAACTTTAAAGATAACGATGGTAACGATTTAAAAGAGTTACGTACCATAGATTGTTTACGAAGTAGAGAAAGTTTTGTTTGGTCCTTAAAAACTCATTTATTTTAAGGTTTTAGTGGTTATATATAACTCCTATTTTTTTCTAAGCAATACTCATCTCGTTTAATATATAATTATTTTATTATTATAAACAACTAATAGTATTTACTGGTATGGAGACCCAGATACTTCTCTAGTAGTTGCTTACTTTTAAACATTTGCGACGTAATTGCAAGGTATGACGTAGAATGAACCCATGACACATACCGTTAGTGGCTTGCAGGATACCATGCGCAGAGACGCATGCCCCCCTGTGGTTCCCAGGAGAGACTGTTGAAGATCAACTCGGTTACTCCGGTGAAATTTTCGATGGTCCTAATTATCGCCTGTGTGTATTTTTATTAATGTATACTATTAGCATATCTATGTTAAATTTTCCCAGACTTTAAATTACATAAAAGCAAGCTATTTGCTGTTGAAGATAATAATATTTTTTTCTCAACGCTAATGAACAAATTTAGAGTTGAAAACCCACTAGTTTTTATAATAATAGGACATATACACAATTTATGCAAAGGATTGAAGAATAAGAACATTTAGTTAAAAAAATATCCACTACAGGTTTGGGAAATGCAATCTTGTTTCATTCTCTATAAGACAACATTAAACACGTACAAAAATTGAATTGACCATGTATTGCATAGTTCAATGTGTACTAGTGTACTTGCTTTGGTCATCGATACTGCTCAAGTAATTTTATTCCGTAAAACGGTTCTAAAATGATATAATTTATGACATGTGTGTGAAGAGTGAAAGTTGAACTTTCGATTTGAACGAGTTGCGTTTCGTCACAAAAAATTTGCCAGCTCGGAAGGCAAGGATTTCCCAGTCCAGACGGACAGTCCAGTTGGACAACGCTGCTACACGATGCTTCCGAGCGAAGGCAATAAACTCGGGACGAAAGATGAACCCTCTTCTCCTTGCTTTGTAAAGGGGAGAAGCTCTCAGCGTAGAGTTTTCTGGAGGAAGCGGATTCCAGTTTCCCATATGAGGAGGAGTGAGTGTGTGGAAGCGGTCTCGAGGTCGGTCGGGGTTCCTGCAAGCAGCGCGAGTGGGGGGATTTTGTTGACCTCCAAAGGCCCATAAGTGTTTTTAAACGAGGTAGTTTTTATTATGAAACATTAGAATTTTTGACTGACATTAATATTCGGGTTGTTCCATTTCGAGGGAATAAGTTAATTTTTGAAATACGTAAATTATTTAAAATATCGCCAAACACCAATTGAAAACCGCTTAGAATGCAAATAAGATCCTATTTTGACACTTGCTACTCGAACAACTTGGTGACGTGATTTGACCGAATAAGTGCTAAATTAAATTAAAGTATCTTTTGGATTGAGAAATATTGAAATTTGTATGTAAATATTCCAGTGTGGAATTTCTGGTAAGAGTACACCTGGGATCATCCATTAAACACAATATTTAGCGATTGACGACCATGATGGAGTCAACCTTATAAAGATTACTTATTCAACACTGTAATTAAGTTTTTGTTAAATATTTTTTTTTAATTAGTAGGTTTGTTCGCCTAGCTCAGTTTCTCGACGAGTCTCGTCTTCAGAGTATTTCTGATACTTTTCTTTCAAATGATGGTTCCCTACTCATTTCTCTTTATTTTCTCAGGAACATTAATTATAAACTAACCAGAAACATTGCGTTACTTGCTGAATCGTCATTGTGTTTTTCTTAAGAAACTCGCTCAGTTTTGGATTCCTAACTTTGCTCAATGAAATATCAGAACAAGTGAGGGCTTCGCACATTATTTGGTAAAACTCAAGAGTTTTTTGAAGATTCGCTGGTTTTGCCAATGTTTGTCTGCTGCAAATTTCCTCACCCTGGAGTCGCTGAAGACCTCGTTTTGTTTTTTCTCTCGTAGCATGCTGATACACAGTGCATTTCTCTTCCCCGGAAACTCTCACATCAGATTTTGCAGTAAAATATCTGCCCATCGGTAGAAAATACTTTTTCGCTATATTCACTAACAAAATGTTTCAATTTCTGCAAAGGCACTTTCTTTCAGTTTAGGCATGTCCAATGCAAATGCTTCATGGCTCACAGAGAGGAACAACATTCGCCACACTCCTCGGCTAGAACTCCACATCTGAAGACGCCCAACTTTCCCTCAAAATCCCCC
>LYUA01001156.1:99231-114489 GCA_002093875.1 Calopteryx splendens | reverse complement strand
GACCTTAAGATTATGAGACTTACGCGCTGCCTACTGCGCTACCGAGGCTGGTGAAGATGAGGGTAGGAGATTACCTATAAATTTTTCTCAATAACCACCATTCTCACAAATCTTTCCTGTTGCTGTACATGACTCTGTGTAATGTATCCTAATCTGATGCTCCCCGGCAAACAAACTTCCTTCCACCATGAATCGGCAGTCTTTGGGGTCAAGAGAAGCAGTATATTTGCCTCTTATAATAATTCCGAAACTTCAAATAGCGCTAAATTTCACTTTTACAACAACAAAATTTTGTATGATATAAAATTTTCACTCTTATTTGAATTATTTTACTTCTTTATTTTTTTGGAGTATTTTATTTTTATAATTTTTATATTTATATATCATAAAGAAATTTTATCCGTAAGATTTTTTTTCATACAGCTTAATGAAGACCTAGTATGTAGGATTTGATTGAGGGTCACACATCAACCATTGCAGGATGGGGTGGTCTCTCTTTGCAATGACAGAAAGGGAATCATTCTCCAATTCCGTTGCGGGATTTCTCATTTTTACTACAACTTATATTTTCAAAATTTACTTTCCACACACTGCCTAGATTTATGTTTGTGACGGTTTGTGTTTATCGCTCGAAGCAGGGACGCAACGATGGACGGCTTTTGAGGTGGCCTGAGAAGAGGGTGAGGCAATTTCTATGGGAAGAAGGGTAGTCTGGGTTCTAGGCGGGTCTATGGCAACAATATCATTTCCATCACATTGATGCCGAGTTGGACTTACCAACCCGTACTTCCCGTCAATATTGTAAATGTGTTACTTTAAATCCCCCCGCCACTCTTATATGCCACATGCCCCCATTCACTTCGTACGTTATATCTTTCAATGATACCATGAGATTGAAATAAATAAAGACTATGACGTAGCGATTATGTTTTCCCTTATATGCGTTATACAATCAGTTAATTATTTCTTGTTTCCTCGTAGTCTTTAAGTGCTACGTTTACGGTCAGAAGTTCATTAATTGCAGCAAAAATATGTTGTTATGCTTTAACAAGGTAATTATATGTATATTTATTTATGTATTTATTTATGTATTTATTTATGTATTTATTTATGTATTCATTTATTTATTTATTCACTTATTTATTTATTTTTGAAGCTCAATGGTTTCATGTATTTAATTATTAATGCCATTCTCTGTTAAAAGAGTATTAGAAGTTAGGCTTGTTAGACTTTTCATAAAATTAGGGTATTACCTGTGCTAGTTATCTGACTCGCTTCTACCAAGACTTCTGAAATTCTAGTTAACAGCTGCAACTCATGGTATTTTTTTCGCAAGAACATTTTGCTCCGATTTTTACTAGTCAAAGTAGCTCAAATACGCCGTCTATTTCAGTTGAATTAATTGATAATATTTCATTCCCTCATCTATTTTCTTATTCTTGTTCCTTGCCTATTTGCTATTTTAAAATCATTCGTATGCAACAAATCATTCCCATGTTTTTTAGTGTTCAATTATTTCGCCACTGTGATCAGTGCTTGTTCACTTAATCGTCTTGCCTGTGAATGTCCTATCCATCTCATCATTTTGTTCCCCGCTCTAAATGTATGCTTACCTGCATCTATGATTATTCCATCCGAACATATAATTTTAAGATTTATTCCTTGTTAGAATTTGATATTTTGCATACATTTAAGTACCAAGTTTGCCGCATGTCTCTTTACCAGTTAGAAGATGCTGGCTATAAGAGTAAACAAGTTTTTTCCTTTTATCAAGTTGAATGCCCACCCATTATCTACCTCTTCGGGGAATAATTCTTTTTTGCTGCGAGAATGATATTTAATTTTTATTCAGTTCAAGGAAAAGAGACGAGCGTGTGGTTTGTTAAGGACGAACTATAGGCAAATATTGATTTTTCCCATCGTTGCCTTAAAACTGCCACAAATCTATAACATAAAAACTTGGTTAAACTATATTTTAAAATTAAATATATATTTTAAAAGAGAAAACTGTTAATTTGGCTCACCCACGCAGTGAAAGGAAGTTTTCAACATCTGTTGCTCGTCTCTTTGATGTTCCCGTCGTTCTGACGAGGCATATTTCAATTCCCTCTGCTGATGGAAGATTTATCCAATACATGCGTCAAACACAGCGTAGTCAATGTCGTCTTATCTGCGCCCCTGGGCTTATAGAATGTAAATTGCTTTCTAGTCGGAATCCGGGGTGTTAAAGGTTGGTTTGTCAGACCCTATCTTCCCCTTCATCTCTCTTCTCATTCCGGTGCCACAGAGCTACCCATCTCGAATCGCCGACAAAAAAAGCGATAATGTGGTCACGGTCGCGGGTAATAATTTAGCATTTGGTGACTTTGGGAGCCTTTACCACGCCATTGAATCGTTTTCGGACTGGCAGCCATTACTTCCGACGCTTCACTCAAAATCGGGAATTCAAAATTTCATGTTGATTCATTTCACCGAGTTGATTCATTACGCTCCCTTCAACGCTTGCAAAATATAGTAGACCAAAGCGATGATGATTGAGTGCTAATTTCGCGGGTGGCAAGGTCGTACTGAAAGGATTCAGTATGTATTCGTTCGTATTAATGACGCAGGCGTCACCGCAAAACAATGTTTTTGGACAGATCACTCCTGTACACGTAAGGCCAGTGATTCCCCTCACTCACCCCGACGGTGACCACTTTTTCCGCCCCCTCCCCGCATCACTTTCGCCTCGTCCCAACTCCCAAAATTATTGCGCTCGATGGATGTGTATAGCTTATGTTGAATATCACTTACCGTTGCTTTAATGCGGATCTTTTTCTTCTCTCAGCCTATTTTTCCTACGACTGACTGTTGCACAATTTTAATGCCCATGTTCCCTTATATCGATTATAAAATTATGTTTTGCCTAAGTTTGTGTAGCAATAATGCTCTACGTCATCATATATTTTAATTCTATTGCGGTGTTCTGTTTCTATCCTGCTGGTTCTGTATTTTCTTC
This sequence comes from Calopteryx splendens, assembly GCA_002093875.1. Lineage (NCBI taxonomy): Eukaryota > Metazoa > Arthropoda > Insecta > Odonata > Calopterygidae > Calopteryx > Calopteryx splendens. Next base: position 111,491 of record LYUA01001156.1, on the reverse strand, counting down.
AGTCTTCCACTTATCTTCGATGTAATATAAAAGCCTCCCTAAGGGTCGCGAGGCAACGTTACTTGGTAATTTAGTACTCGATTCCCTTCGTTTTTAATTGGGTGTACCCCGAGGTGGGTTGAACTTTAGTGGAAAGCGTTCAGAGTATTTATATTGGTACACTTTTTATTAATTAGTTCTTTAATTATTACGTGAATAGTCTCCGTGAATACGAGTGTTCCATCTGCCGTTTGCTTGTCCTTGTCGGTCGTATACTAACTTGCTGGGGGTGAAATAATATCTGTGTAAAGGTGAGATGAGCTAAACCATATGAACTAGTTAAAATGGTGAAAATACAATTCTTATAAGCATGGTATCGTTTTTCTTAATAACAAGTAAAGTGCTTTAAAAAATGGGATATTGGAGGAAAATCTTTACCACACATTTTAGTATTGGGCTGTAAAATATTGAGAACCCTTACTCTGTGGCATCATTTTTAAGAGCTATGAATGATACAATAGTTTAAAGACAGGAAGTGAATCCTATGTGTAAGCACTTGATCACATTAGTGTGAAGTTACTACTCTCTCGTCCTATCCCCCTTAACATTTTCCTCTTTACTTCACTTTGCCTGCCTCATTAACACTCTCCTTTACTGTATCTTATGTATTTTTTCCTTCCCATTGCATCATACCTTTTGTTATAATTTAGGTGAAGATTTAATCGCTTCAGTGTTTGCGATGTCTCTTTACGTTATGTGATAATTCAATGGGTCTCTTGCACGATTTTCCTTTTTTTAAGTAAATGACCCTTTTTTTACTAAAATTATTCAAAGTTTTCGCGGAATGATGGACTTTTGTTTTAAGTTGTTGCCTAATAACCTTTCATTTTGTGGAATGGTTAAAAAAAATGTATTTTCTTCTTTAAAGCTACATCTCGCTCATAAATCTTCCATTCCCTTTCGCCTCAAATAAAAACAAATATTGGTCTATCGTTGTCTTAGCTGCATTCCTCTCTGTATTCTTCCTTCTCTCCTCCTCCTTATTCTATTTATTCATTGCTTCCACCTCCGCCCACCTGCACCCCTGCGCTCCCACTTCCCTTCCCTCGTATCCTCCGTACCTCTCTACTCCGCCTTCCACCCGCTCGTTGTCTCGCGCTGATATATACATCGCCCTCTCATTACCATCGCCCTCATAAATCGTGAGCCCACATAAAGACGCGATACACGGTCTTGTTTCTCTCTCCGGAATGCCATCAGGTACTCGCGTCCATCGCCTACCTTCGTTATTAAACCCGCGTGCTTTTCAGTGATTCATATTCACTTATCCCTCCCACTCCCACACTCTAAACCCCTCCCCATGCGAATCATTCGGCGGCGGTAGCTGAGATATCCCCACAGATTGTCATAGAATGTTTTGCCCACGAGAGAATTTTATTTCCGTGTGCCCCCGCTTCATGCCTCTCGTCCCACGCCGCGCCCTTTCACGCCCTTCAAACTGCCTGTCTCTAGCTGTGTGTTAACCTTTAACACCAGCAGTTGTCAATGGAAGGTGACGATCCACCGAAAAGCCATCTGTTTGTCAGTGAAGTTGATACAAATATATATAATAGTTTTTAGTGTCATTTCATTTTGTCATCGGACATCGGGCGGAAACATCACCACATAAGTAAATGAAACTGTAATTTTAAAATAGAAACCCCAAACTTTTACCCTTACGTTGTTAAATCTTTGCAATGGACCCATTTACAATTTTTTTTAAATTTTTTTGGAGAGCTCGATATTAAATAAACTTTTCCTCCTACTATGCATTTAAAACCGGGAAGAATTGTCAAAATTTTCCGAATTTGGAACATGATATTATAAAAATTAGTCGTCCCACAGGTAAATTTACTTTTGAATGAAAGAAGAATACTATGTATTTTCCACACAATTTTATTAGTCATAACTAGTTTCGACGCATAGTCGTCATCTTCAGGCACAATTTGTTTTTGCAAAAAATAACAAACAAAAATTTTGTACCTGAAGATGACGCTTATGCGTCGAAACTAGTTGTGCCTAATAAAATTGTGTGGAAAATACCTAGTATTCTTCTTTCATTCATAGTGAATTTCCACGCCTGACACAATCGAGTGTAAATTTACTTTTATTATAAACTAGTAGACACATCCTCATGAGTTATAGAAAAAAAATGTCAGGTGTAATTTGAATAGGAAAGACACTGTAATTGTCATTCTGTCCGAGTCAAATGCCTAAGTCCACCTAAGTAAGAGTTAAGATTTGGGGTTGATATATAACGTAACATTTTCATTAATTCGGTGCCTTTTTTATGTGTTAAGTCTGATGACTAAATGAAATTACTGTAGAGTCCATTTTATATTTCTGTACCAACTTTTCATTCCATTTTTAGGTCATTTTTCCCCATGCATATTTAAGGAAATTTTTTCTTGTTTGATCAAGAAATTTTGCATGAAACTATCACAGGTTTGTTGACTTCGTTGGAAATGCGCGTATGCACTTGAATTCCAGTAATTCAAATTCCTTAAAACAATCATGCGGTATATTTTCAACCTCTGAATCACTTTTAAACGTACTAATGTACTAATTACCTTGACATTACTTAATAGAGAGAAGACACTAGCTAGTATAGTTTTTGGTTTGGTAGCTATTAATTTTCTTCAATAATTAATGCACCACAATTTTTATCACAAATGGAAATGTATTGTGGGAATCGCAAAACGTTTAAGTATCTACTGGACTAATCCCTATTTTACCAGCTGAATGCTAATCATATATTTATAAATAGGTATAATTTAAAGAAATCAATGTATATGATTTTATATAAGCTGGCAAGGAGTTGAAAAACAAGATTTGGATAACAATATATTCCTTGAATTATATTGCCTGGTACTTAAGAATTAAATACTTGGCTTTGTGGCCGGAGCTACCTGTAGTAGGTTCTTTTTGCTGAAGCCGAAACTAAACATCACAAAATTTTGCTGCCACTCCTGAGTTTTTCTCTCACTATCGTTCGACAGAGTAACTGCAATGAGTAAGGGGTAATTTCGCGGCTCATGCTGAAGTGTATATTTTCGGGGAACCAGTGCCTGCATAATATCTCACACTATCATCCGGCACAAAAAAACGCTTGCATGAATACGCTAATCCATTGGCCCATAAAACCGCAGTAATAAATCCTATATTTGGTTTTGATTGGTGATGGTTAAAGTTCACCTCGTACCAAGTCCAATTGGCGTGTGAAATTCATGCATTCAGGTGAGAGGTCTGTTTTTTTTCCTTTTACCGCCTTCGGTTTCCCAGGAAGCTCCGGCACTTAAAAAATCACACGGGTTGATGGCAGTTGGGGTTGTCTAAAGTCACCAAGAATCGCACCCAAGTTCTCCGTTCGGTAGCCAAAAGATCTACCATTAGGCTACCACACCTTTTGGTCCATCAATTGAGCGACTAAGCAAGCCTTCTGGCGGAAGCAGGATGATTGCGAATGTTTCATCGTTGGAATAGGTGTGAGGATCTAGCAATCTCCCGAATTTTCAATTATGTTTTTCAGCAGGATAGTCACACTAGAAATGAAACATAATCTCGGAAAAAACACACCAGAGACGATGACAGATACACACATCAGAGTGACGACGGAAATATATGAACCATCCTCAGGAAATATGAAATATTGGCATTTTTTCCGTTATATAGTTAAAATCCTGTCAAAAAGTGGATATCTAACTTTCACTATAGCTCTTAAAGTTAATACCTTGAGAAAAATGTCCTTTTTTGGGAAACAGGACGCTCCACCTAAATCCGCCGGGGAAATTACCAGAAGGTTCTTCGACTGGGAGAGCCAGTGCAGTCTAACTTAGGGTACGATATTGTTCACAGAAAAACAAAACCCATTGCTCAATTCTGGAGCACTTGATATGAATAAAAATACAACTGCAACAATGAGGGTGAATTTATAATCAGTCTTATATGGTGTACTGTTTTATGTAAAACTTCTTCACTTTTTTACCAAACCTCTTCAACTCCCTGTCTCATTCCACATAGGTAAAAGTAAACCTGCCTTCTCTTTAAGGGATATTCTTTTTCCCTGAAAAATTAGTCAATTGTTGTTACGAAACGTGAAGTCAATTGGAACATAGACTTATTTCTCTGGGGCTCAATCTGATCCCATTAAGCGTAAAGAATCATGGTAATTTGATACTTTTTAGTGAACGTAGTGAATAAATATTTTTCGGCGAAAGGATATCAATTTTCTTCAGAATAATTCATGTTCACCAATAACTTGCACCATCATTTCCTTGATAAAAATCACACTTTTGCCATTTTTAATGTTCATACGACATTATGTACAATTTTAACTTTTAATGCTTATTTATAATGCTCAATATCTGTATACACATTTTACATTTAGTATTCAAAATTTATGTTCAAATATATGTTCCTTTTTCATTACGTTAAATGAACAAATAAAAGCATGATATTAGTTAATAAATTTTACAGTTATCAGAATTGGAAACTATTTTCACCGTTTACGTTACAGCTTTCTTGAAAGTAGTTATTCCTCAAAAATGATTTTTAACATAATTTTCTTGACAACTTTCAATATTATAGAATTCTTTAAGTATAAGGGTAATTTTTAATTATAAGGTTATTCCATATTTTAAAAAAACACTAGCGTGGGGAATTATCCAATGATGATTCGGTAAAAATGTACCCATACCTATTCATCAGAAGTCTCCTCAGGACATCAACTTACCGTATATGAAACTTACTTATCCCCATCATTGGAGGAGAAACGTGAAAACTTCAAAATCACAAAAGTGTTTCACTCACTTAGCTAAAGAAGTAGTTTAGCGTAACAGGAATTTTGGTGGCGTGGATATTCCCAGGATTGTGTAATACTTTTTAGGGGTAGTCCCAAGATTACTTCTAATCAGTACACTGCCTATAATAAATAATTTTATCCATTATGTATTTTCCCTATTTCAATTACTTCTTTATTAGCTTATCATTGTTAGATTTTTTAATTAACTAGTTTTCGCTTAAAACTCATCCAATTTATATTTTTTAAACGCTGTACAGAAGAAGGAAAGTTAATGCAATTGAATGATTGTGCATAATTGAAAATCGTTGAAAAAGATAGATGAAATTTAAAAGCTCTCCTGAAGTCGGAGCGAACTCATGGTCCTTGGCTCCTCTGGCATGCTTGGAAGAGGAGAATTTATTATATCTCCGAGAAAGATGGAGTATCCCTTATTTCTTTCAAAAATTAGTTATCGTAGTAGTTCATGCTCCCGTATGGAGTTATTCTCCAGGTAGCTCCGGTTATGGGACAATTCGATGTATTTTTGTGAAATTAAATTTAAGAAAAATTCTTCCTTTTTTCTCGGAATGATTTCATTTGAAATGCTGAAAGTGAAATTAAGCTACGTAGCTCGCTCTTACTGTTCGTGGTAAAGCAAGTCTTGTGTACCTTATATGTTATTTATGCCTCGGAAAATTCCAGTCATATCATGGGTACAGTGTATTTTCACCGTGCATTTGAGTGCTCATTTCTGCTTATTAATGGTTAATCTCTGATCTGAAACATTTACCCGAGGGAATATAATTGCTTATTTCAGAAATTAGCTTGGCATATCAGTATTTTTGATTACATATTTCAGAAATGTAATTTGTAGCTCAAGAATTTCGAGAATGTTTTTTGTGTCATTGAGTCTTCTCAATGGAAATAGGAATTATCGGGTTTTCTAATATTTTCCTCCTTTAAATGGGCCTTCGTGATTAGAAACGAAAATATATCATGGCTTTCGAAAAATTAGGATTTCAAAAATGTATGACTTCAATTTCGAAGGCCATATCTGTATCAGAATTCATCTCTATCACCATATCCCAGAGTGACAGTGTCTTCGATGTACATTCCCCTTTCCCTATAAGATTTACTGGAGGTTGTTTACGAAATATCTGTCATCTTCAAGAAGACGCTCATGTGTAAATGACGTGGAAAGGCTGGCTCCTCGACGTTCTTTTTTGGGTTATTATATTTGTACACCTTCCTATTGAAAGAGGAAGGCATGAAACTCCCAGGCGGTGTTTCTCTCCCCACCCAAAGACCTTGCTTTTCTTTCCGACGTATTTTAAGGTTTCTGCGTTTCCGTTAAAAACTCGCTTCTTCCCCTCCCACGAGGGAACCACCCTCGTGGAAAGTCTTATTTTCAAAGGCGTCAAAAATAATGGAACGAATCTGAGGGAGGGAAAAATACGGCGCTTGTTGTTATAGGTATATTGTTGCGTCGACAGACGGTGGCATCATTCTGATACAACGGTGCACAAGAAAGGCGGTGTTTGGGGGTGCAATTCCAGCGATAGGGAAAAAGGGCGGGGAAATGTTTAAGAATGTAGTTGCTGTCCATGCAGTGTTCCTGAAAAGAGTCTGCTGAAGTAACACTTTTGGAAGATTTGGCAGTTCTGTAAACATGTATGTATGTATTTACAGTTTCAAAAATACAAGTTATTTATGCTCATTGTAACCCTCTGTCGAAATGAGAGAGTGTTTATTCCCAGCAAGGTTAGAATGGAAAACAGATAAGTAATGATCTATTGCTCCTGCAACAATAATAGATTTTAAAATGTGTGAATAGTGAAAAATATTGATTATTGCGTGAGAATTATCATCAGTATACATATTTACTGTTCGAGAGATAGAAGAGGAGTCTAGAAATGTGTTCTTAAAACATATATTATTACTCTACTTAGATGTGGAATATTTTTTATGAAGCTAAAGAAAGGCCGGTGTCCTCCAAGGACCTGGATCTTGTGAACAGCGAGAATATTAGGCGATTTCATTTTATCAGGGAAAAGGTTTATTTTAAAAATATACGGCTGGGAGGAAAGAGAGGAAGTTATGAGATAACCATACCTTGCTAAATCATACTTGATAGAGCTATTTAAGTGTGGATTATTTTCTATGAATTAGATGACATACCGGATAATTCCATGCATCCGACTCTCGTAATTATTCCTTTGCCTTGTTCTCCCAATGCTTCTTCAATGCTATATTTTTTTAATTCTACGCTAAATAGCTAAGTGTGTTTGTTAAATGTAACTAGATTTTGATTGGTCAGGGAAACTGTGCTTTCAAAATACCAGTGTTCTTATACAATATACTGTTGTGCAAGCAGATTCGATTGTACACTTTTTCCACGGCATGTTTTTCTGTTTTAGAGCTATTTTTGATTGAAACTATTAGGGCTTATTTCGAGTTTTATGAGTTATTAAAGATAGACTGTGAATAGTTACTAGTCTTCGCACCACCCGTGCCACGTGTAGCATTCCCTGATAACGTACTCTGACCGTTTAGGCACAGCTTTTTCAGATTGCCTCAAGCGACACCAACTCCCTAGACCTGCTTTCCCTATTTTAAATAAGGTACTATCCATCTGAGAGACTTCGATGGTAGTCGGCATACCCTCTGCCGCACCCAACAACCGGAGATCTATGCAGTATGCTGACACACTAGGACTTTAATATTAAGGAGGGGTTATAAATTGTGAGCAGCAAGCAGCTGCTCTCTGTAGCGTTTTTTAAAAGAGTTTTTTAATTCACAGCTTTCTACAACATTCATTTTTATTTTGTGGCCCTCACTTGTATTTTAAGTTCTCTTTGCGCAAAGGATATAAATGTTATTAGAAATAGTGTGTGAATATCGCTTACCTGAATAAAACCAACTTATTAATTAATCCATACTTACGGATGGAAATGATGTAAATGATTAAGTCTAGAGGAAAGTCAATATTTTTAATAATTAGTTCTATTTCATCATATATTTTCCCGTTAAGAAAGTAAAATAAGCTAATTTCTTATAAAATGTACTGGCGGTTGGCATAATTACGTTTCCATTCGAATTCCCTCACTTTCTCATTTAGCCTTGTCTATTGTTAATCACTAATTTAAAACACGAATTTGCGCGGTGTGAGTAAAAAAATTTTGCTGAGCTTATCAACGGAGGGTAGTAATTCCAAATTTTTTTCATATTCAGACCTCACACATTGATTTACCTTACGAGTTTATTAAAATAGGAACGAGTCTTCTCCTTTTCCTTGTGCGTATAAAGTTTCTAGCACGTCCATCCAGTAAATTATAATTTCGAGAATTAACCACCGGCATCGCGCATGTCATTATTATCCTCGCATTAAGGTGAGATTTTCGACATCAGGGCCGCAGTTCCTGCTCCCCTCTAAAAATATAAATTGGCACAAAGGGGAAAAATCCAGCGTACTCCCACCCTGAAATTTCAGGCGTGCGCTCGTAATGTGGATCATTTATCCTTTCTCCGCGTTGAAGAGGTGCAAAAGACCATTGAGTTGCGTAGGTAGTAGCACCTATAATCTCACTGTGGAGCAAGAAGGGTGGGAAGGGGAAGGTCGTCTGCGAGTGAAATGAAATATTACGGCAGTTAAGTTCCCAAGTGTGGCAGAGATATCTTCAGCATTTCGAAAGGAGTAAAGCCTTTAAATCAATTGGTGAAGATTGGCAACGGGTGGATGAGCGATATAATTGCCTTCGTAGGTGCAGTGCTAATAAGTGTTGCGGCTGAAGGAAGATATCTAATGCGGGCACGCGAGGTACTGGCCACAAAATAGAGAAGTAATAGCCTTTTCGTTCACCGCGCCGCTGTTCGCCACCAACGGCGTTTCTTCATCGAGGCGAGGGTCCCCAGTCGTCCCACAAGGACTTGGTGTCCCCGTGAACTGTCTACGCCTCCTACACATCTCCCACCCTCCGCGTCTCCACCGCCCTCCCTTGTTCGTCCCGTCTCCATCCCTTTATTTTTTGCACCTAGGTCGTCGCTGTAGGAAAGCGTTCGGTGAAGCTTAAGTGGGCGATGCTGAACATTCCGCGAAATGGGAGTCGAACTTGAAAGCCGTTGGAGCTAGAAGTTGCGCTCAGTCCTCGCCGCCAGCGGTTTTGAGTAAACGGTGCCGTTCAAAGTAGGAACCATTTTCCCGGAGTGCGAGCATCTCTCCGTCGTATCATTCAAAGGTCGAACTGGGATGATCGGGAAAGCTCAATAAAGCACGGGAAATGCCGAAAATGTATGTACATTCCAGGTCATTACGCACAATGTTGCGGCGTCAAAGGATTTTTTTTCTGAGTAGTCGAATATAGATTCGCAAAAATTCAAACCTGGATCTCCTAATTTACACTCTGCTTCCACTTTCGAATTAAAGCCCAAAACTGTTTTATTCCAGGTAATTTTATTGAAGTGCATTAATCTTATAAAAAATTGGTAAATCAATTTGCATTTATTTTGGTGCTCAGTAGGGAGGCCAGCAGGAATGTTGAGGCATATCATTTACTTATAATATTTGTTCCACAGAAATATGTATCGAAACATATACATTTACGTTCAAATCCTTATACTAGTAACGGGTGAACGGTAGATATAAAAATTCCTATAAAAAATGAGGTTTCACTCAGAGAAAATTCTTCGGGAATTCCATTGGTGAAGTATATGGTGACTAATTTACCGCAAATACCCAGGTTCAATTCCAATCTTGGATGGGTTTTACGGTAATTGAAGTATGCTGTAGGTACATACTGTACATTGAATCGTTAATCGAAGTTTTCTAAGGGGAATCGGGAAGTGAGGAATCCTACGTCCCTCAGTTCTTTGAAAACGCGTGTCTTCCTTTGATCGTGATTTGTGATTCTTTCCCTTCCTTAATACCTAGCTCATACCATTTACTCTCCTTTCCTAAATGTTGCCATTGTTCATCTTTTGAGTGTTCCTCCATTATTAAGAATTACTCAGATGCTACGGAATTATTTCTTGTATTACGAACAAGATCGAATTTAAAATATGTCATCTATTATGACAAATACTAAAAATATATCAATTTAGCCAACCATTTTTAAAAGACCATGTAAAATGGATGACAGTCAAAAATTGTAATTTCATTTTCCAATAAGAGAACGAAAATTGGAAAATTGACGATGAATAATGACAAACAACGATTTTTTTGTGTCTTCCATGCACCTAATTATAATTCATGTGCCTATTTTTCACGGAAAAAATTCAAGGCCTACATTGATTAAATACTATTTTGATTAGATAAACCGTATCATTTTGCATCCACTTTCAGAGTTCGGGGCACAAATTTCTTCCCTTGGAAAGACAAAAATCCCTACGTTACTTAATATCTGCGAACATTCATGAGGCCGGAGCGTGAATGAATCCCACCGTTAACTACTCTCGCCCTGAGCGGAGCTTTGAGGCCCTTAAATGGACCTTCGAGTATAAAGGGGTCCCAGAAAACAGGAACTTAATAGTCCCTCGCTCATTCGCGAGCGGTTCTGGACAGAAGGCCACCTATTCCCAACCTCGTTTGCCTTTTCCTTATATGTACAGTCCGCCTCCGACACACCAATTTGCCCCAACCATCCTCCCACCCGTCTCTCCTCCCCCATTCCATCACCTCCATTCTCTTTTCGCCTTTCTCCACCCCATCAGGCGAGTCTCTCTCGCTATTGAATTGGCTAAACGATTCGCATTTTCAGCTGTATTCATGTCAGGAGACAATGTTTAGCTTGATGAGACGTCTTCTTGGCATGTTGGTAGAGGCTCAGAGGGTCAATGGCACGAATAAGTGGAGAAAAATTTTGTGGAGACAGTATATTCTCTTTCTTTGCGATTTTATGCAATGAGGGATCGTAATGTAGTTGTAATTTGACCCGATGAAGGCGTTTCGCCAGGACGTTTAAGGTTTTGCCAAACACAAATCTCTCCCCTCAGGCTATCCTCGTTATGTTACCATCCTTTTTCTCTGCTGTGTGTCTAAGGCTTGTTCTCACGTCTACCTTACTAGCACTTGCCTGAAGCTCGGTTTTCGACGCTGCCCATCAAAATAAATAACATTACCCTTTCATCCACCTCTCCCAGTTTGTACCAGAGAAATTGTAAAAAATATATAATTAAAAAGGTTGTTTTTAAATTAAACTTTATTTTCCTAATGCTTGCAGGGAGGAAAATATCACATCCCATGTATTTAAAATATAATATTATTTAAAGGCAAATTGGTATCCCATCTGCAAAACAACACTCTTAACTATGTGGTTACAATTTGTTTTCAGTTATTCTCCAGGGTCTGTTTGTAGTTCGGCAGGATTTACTACTTGAATGGAATGAATTATCTGAGTTCGAGGAACGTCACATGTACCCATAATTATTTGTAAATGGACACTTAGCTAACCATTTTTCTGAGGACTGTCTTATTTGGAACATTAATCTCCTCTGAGACTTCAGCCGAATACAGGGCTACCGTGTTGGAGTAATAGAAATAAAATGTAGCATGGGTCATGGGCTGCATGTTAGTTTCCTTCATGACTATTAAAAGGTCCGGGGTCCCATTGTGCTTAAGTGTAGCTGAATAAGACCCTTTATTGCTCAATTATTTTGGGGGTGATAATTTAAGAAAATATATACTCAGAGTTTCAAGATAAACATGCACCTAAGTGGAAAAATTGCCTTTGCTGGTACACTGAAGTTCCTTTGCATATTCTCCCGTAACATTTTACCCGAATCCCATTTACATTGAAAATTCTTGTTCTTCTAATTCTGATCTTCATTATTTTGAAACATTTTCGTATAGAGGATGAGTTTTAAGACTTAGCTGTAGAACTTAAATTCCATAATGCCCTATCATTCTGGAATTAAATGAAACATACTTCAAAAAAGATAATAATATTCATTTATCATTAACAGTATCCTTGACCATGAAATATAGAAACGAAAATGTTGAGGTAAAGAGAATGTTTTATATAGAGTTTTTATTGGAAGGAACATGGTTTTAATAATCATTTTGGTGTAACTTTCAGAGGAATAAATAAAAAAAATCAATGGTGTATTACTTTATTATCATGATTCTATTGTGCGTCAATGACTCTTATGCCCTAGAGGTTTCTCATAAAAAGAAGCTTCATCGGAATGAACCCTATTCCGTTTCGATTAGTTTTTCTTTAAAAAAAATACGCAGGCGTTTTGATTTCTGTGGCCCACTTCCCTCGAATGCATTCTCCTTCGTTTTCCTCCTCCGACCGCCTTTCGTTGAACAAAGTTTCTACCCACCCTATTACTCTGGTTCACCTCATTCACTTGTCTCCAGGTTTCCTTCCAGCCCGCCCACTCGCCACCCCCAACCGCACACCCCTTAAACCTCTTGCCCGACACCTCGCCCCCTCCGCTTCCTCCTCTTTCGTGCCCCCCCCCC
>LYUA01001156.1:78654-89041 GCA_002093875.1 Calopteryx splendens | reverse complement strand
TCTCCCTAGAATATGCAGCCCTTGGGTTGCAGTCAACCAATCTTCGGATTATTCATGTCACGTCATGTCATTGTAATTTCTCATTCTGCATTCCACACTTATGCTATTTTGGTGAACCTAAATCCTCACCAAGTGTTTTTGTCGACACGTAGGTCTGCACATATCTAATTTTTGGTTCAAGTGCTTGAAAATAGCAGAGTGCAACCAGAGTTTTCAGATTTACTTTCGCGATTGGCAGTAAATGTGCGCGCCGGTCAAATTCTACGAAAAAAAACAAACTCACTGAAACTATATAGTTGAATACTAATCCTGCTAAAGACCTAATGTTGTTCGCTACACCTCAAGTTCAATGCTAGAAAACTAAATGTAAACCTCTATTGAATTGGCGTTATTAAATAATTAGTTTATGTCGCATCAAAAATTGAAAATTATATGAAATAAAAATCCTAAAAGTGTGAAACCCTCATTAACTTTCGGCCTTTTCACCAAATCGATAAAACATTTTTTTCCAATCCACTTTTCGATCACTTTTTCTCGCTTCAAAACATAGCTAATACCTCTCGATCTATTCCCTAGCCATCATTTTCAGCCTTTCCGGTTTTTTTTACCGGTGCGATTGAAATTCTGGTTAAAAAAATGGTGTCAAATAGTACTTATTTTAACTTAAAAAGACTATCTCCAAAGTTGCGGCATGTCAAAGAAAGTGGTACCATAAGTGCCGGATTTATTATAAGGAACTTCCTTATCTTGCTTTTATCACTAATTATGAAATCCCAGTAATTTAACTTTCATACGATATACTTAAGATATAAGTTTTCCATTAGAAAATAAAGCCTCCCCGTACCGGAAATTGGTATTTAATCAGTGCTACCTAAAGGGACGGATGTGTGCTATTTACGTATAAGGGTAAGTTTTACTACATGTGTATAGTGTCGTCACCTAAGTGAATTTACCTGTCGCAAACAACCAGATAGACATTTCTTTCTGGGAATTATGTGTCGTGGAGGATAATTTCGTTCGTTTTAGTTTTAGCTGTTTTAGATGCTTAATTACCAGCAGATTGGTTTTATTCCTGCTACTTACAAATAGCCTACTCATGGAACTATATTTTGGTAATTTTTTCATGAAAATATCTTCAAGATTATATATTTCAGAGCTGGAAGATAATTTACGTCCAGGGCGAATTTAGAAGTCAACCCTACATTTTAAATGTTGCTTGCTTGTGAAATCTTAAAATGAAAGTAAAAAAGTATTGCAGTAGTTTGTTGTACCCTTGAGGGTGTTAATGACACTGGCCGAAGTAAAGTGATGAGTGTGGCATGGTTTATCGCCATACCTGTTGATTACTCGAGAACGCATCTCCTACTTCTGACTTATACTCCTTGAAAACGTAACTAAATCTAAATCGGTAAATCGTCATTTTCTAATTTTGCTATTTTTATTCTCTTTTAACTTGCTTTAGGTGTTTGCTATTTATTTTCCACTGCTTTAAATCATCTCTCTTTTCTGTGGTATTAATCGTTACTATTGTGTTTTTGTTTCGAGTTTAATCGGTTTTTCAATCTTATCCAATTGTATATGATTTTTGGTCCTTTTCTAGGCGAGCCTCGTGAATTTTATTGATTTAAATTTCTTTAAAATTTGTGTTTGAGTTAATATTTTTCTAAATTATTTCTTAATAATTTCCTATTTTTACATTCCTTTCAAATTACTCTCAATTGCATTGTTCTCTCTCTTTATTAAGTTATTTTGTCAAGGAATATGACTAAATAGCCTATATTAAGCCCAGCTGTTGACGAAGAACATACTAGAACTACTTCCGAGAAATTAATTTCAAAAACATCTGTCAAATAACACACATTTCGATATCCCTCTTATTACAGATTTAGCCATCGTAATGAAGCCAGATTGGTTTCACTAGTTATCTCCGTTTCCGGTTTTGCCGTTTAAAATCACAAGAGCGATGGATTTACGTCGTTTTTTTGATTGAGCAGAAGGTAGATAAGTAAAAGACAGTACATCGCCCCCATTAAGGGAAGTTAAGCACTCTGGCCTCTTCTTGCTTCTCTTTTAGAACAGGACTCAGCCGGCGATCATTATTCTTAAAGGTATCATTTTTATGAACCACAATAGTGAATTTCCAAACAAAGGAGTGAAACTTTTAATGTGAAGCACAAAACCAGCTACTAACCTTTAGCGGAAGTACCTTGTTGTAGTTTAGGTATCCTTTATTACGATTGTCTATTGTTTTGTCTGAGGTTGAATTCTTCGAGAGAAAATTACCTCATTACATCAACATGAACTTTATATAAGAAATCGTAATTGGCCCTAACGTGTGGAACTCCTTCATGATTAAACTTGGGTAAATAATTTGCAGTTTTTCACAAAAACAACACCGTTTAATCACGACGGGTTTCATTACTCAGTAACAGCTAAAATATCATAAAACAACGGCTTAGCAGTCATACCCTTCTACGGGGAATTGGTAAGTGCATAGCGTTTTGATCCAATCTGGATAGATTAATAGTTTTAATTCAACTTTTTCAACCCACTCCTACATAATATCATAACTTTCTTTCACATTCATTGTAATAACTTCAAATCGTTCCTGAAACAAGGAGCGTGTACCCCGAAATGAGTGCTTAGGCATTGGATATGTTTCCATATTTTCTTTCCCCAACGTATTTTCAACTTTCCAATCTCATCCCAGTCACATTCCTCAATCATTCTTAGCTCTCCTGCTACTGGTGCCCAGCAGTTTTTAATTTCCCGACCTCGTCACCTTTTCAACCCGCCTCTCCCTCCTTTCCCATTGCCAAACCTTTCAGCTATGTTGAAACGCCGAAACTCACCTCCCGCCCTCATCCCTCCTCTGCCCAATCTCTATCCAACTCTTTCCCTTCCTAACTCTTCAATATCTTTCCTCTCACCCTTTGCCTTCGTTTGCCATCTTACTTAAACCTGTATTTTATCGCAAGAATAATAGATTTTCTCTTCCTCGAGCAAGGTATCTTGATCCCGAAATAAGGGGATATGACCGCCGTTTATTTTTCTTAAAGCAACAAATCCCCCACTATCGTTCAGGATGGCAATCGTAACGGTAGTATCCCTTCCTCTTGATAAAGGTCTGGTGATTAGAGTCACCGTCAGTAAACTTGGGCGTCGTTTTGAGTCGTTTGCTATCGTTGTAAACCTTGTTTCATTGTTTAGATCTGTGAGGGAATAATACAAGGAGAAAGTTTAAGACCTTCCCATTTTTTTTTACGGAATTATCACACAAATTGGACTGTCGTAATCATTGCCGTGGCAGTTTGTTTGCAATTTAATTGGTATGGGATTTGTATGAAAGGAAATTTTAATCACTCGATATAATAAAATGATTTCATAAAAGAGTGAAAACTTTGACAGCTTGCTATGCTGACTGTTTCCAATAGCCCAATTTTATTAGTATTTTATTAATCGAGATTTATTCAGAACATTCCAGTTTACTTATGAAAATGCCTTGTTTACAAAGTAGCTAATATTAAAACTTGTCCTTTCATGACTGCAATTCATATCATCCCCTCTGAATACAGGGGTTTTCTGTTAGAGAACAAGTGAAGAGATTATGTCCTTTATGTGTTGCCCGTTTTAGTAATTACGCTCTTTTGCGAATCTTTCTTATTATGTTCAGCATATAAAATCAAATTACATTATTAACAGATAAGATAAATAAAATCAAAAATCCCGAAAGTGGTATTTTATGAGGCAATGCATGGGGAATTAGAAGGTTCCAAGAAAACGGAGTATTTAATTTCTGGTTGGGTCTGGGTTTCTGGTATTGGTGCAATTAGTAAAATAAATCGCCCCTTAAAATTTAGTGTGTGTAAAATAACATTTAAAAGCCATATAGAGCCGTAATGTTTTTATTTCCAATTTGATAAAATTCTGTGAAAACTTTCCTTTTGAAACCATAAGTTCTTAATGTTGTTTTGCGCGAAGTATGAACTGCGCGTTTTTGTACGAGAATTAATTCGCGAGATGATACGAGTGAGATTCTGAAGTCCTGAATGGACGGCATATTAATTCGTCGACTTTTCTGCTCTGAAAGTATGTCCAAGGGTGTATATATGTATACCAATGTATCCATTGTTAGTTGATTATTTGGAGATTACCGGCCAACTTAGTTGTTTCAAGGAAAGGGAAGTAATATTTACTTCGAAACCACGTCTACTATTCTAAAGTCACTTATGTTTTAGAAATGATGATAAATGGAATATCAGGCCTGATCAGATGGTGCATATGGATTCAATTTTCAGTTAACTGAGATGTTCTCATTAAATGATCTATTTAGTTCAAAAATTTATAAATGGTGATTATACCATTTTTGGTGGAGCTCGTCAGTAATTAACCCTTTAAATCAAAATTTTTCGTGGACTTTGATACGCATGGGTGCTCCCGCCCGCCGAAATTCATATTCCAGCCATTAATAAGGTATTCGAAGGTACAGGAATTAATAATAACCTTTATTCAGAAGATTCGTAGTAGTAGTTGCAAATAAATTGGGGAAAATAACTCGCTAAAGTCGAAATTACGACTGGTTATCTACGAGAATTTTTTTCCTGGAATATTGGGCCAATGGGCGATTTTAATCATGCACGCTTGGAGATTTACGCTCATACAAATAGTTTCCTGATAGAATATTATTTGTGGAAGCATGATAATGACAGAAATTCCGCGCATTTAAACATATCCATTACTTTCAAATCTATGGATTTATCATTATCATAAAATGGCTGAATTTTCCTTCAAAATTGACAATATTACATTTCAGCGGCGTAAATATGTAATTCCACACAAAAACTTTTCTCTCTGCATTAATAGTTTTCGGCATCGTGTGATTAAAATCATAACACGTTCAAATTTTTATTTTATGGTCATTCACATGACTTTAAATTCATGAAATGTATGCATTACTTGGTTTATACGCATGATCATTCGCAAGGTAATGCCACATGTATATCAGCATTAATTTAAGTACGGTGTGCTTCTCAGATCATGGTGAAGCCAATCTATGTACTATCCTCACGTCAACACTGGACAGATTTAGGGAACAAGGCAACACCACTTTTGAAGTTCGTGGCATGAGAGTTGTTCGTTCTGTGGGTTGCGTGTTCCCAGGGGCATTGGTTGTTTACCGTTTTCGAGCGTTTGATTTTCATGCTTCACAAACTAACCCGAGTTCAAATAAGGGCTGGCTGAAGATTTTCAAACTGGAAGGAGTTGATGAAAAATAAATAAATACGTAATTGCTTGCCATTCATTTATAAAATTACTGGCATAGATACAGAAATTTTATTGATGCCAAAAATAATCGTAGCTTACAAATGAGATAGCGAGTAATTTGGACAATAAATGGTTCATATATTGAATAATATAGTAATTGTTAGGGGAGGCGACCGATAGCTGAGGTAAATTGTGACATTAGGGACAGCTTGGTAAAATAGTGGAAGTAGGATTTCCTGGGAACGGAAGAAGGGTGGAGGGAATCCCGGCATCGCCATAACCCTACTCTTAAAGAAAGGCACCAAGGGGTCCACAGTTTAACGTCCCATCCGACGGTCGGAGTACTTGAGGTGCTCTTTGCCTGGAATCTAAGTAAGGGATCGGGTTACAACCTTATATATGGCCTCTGCCACCGAGATTCGAAACCGTGTCCTTGTGGTGGGAAGCCAGTAAAATATCCACCGTAGCAAAATGACCTAATTTTGTCGTTTGCCTACCCTAATAACTACTGCTATTGAATAAGACCATTGATGTATTATTTTAATTATTATTTTCTTTCGAATTGAGATTTTCACTATTTATTTTGATATTAGCGTTATTATAGTACACTTATTTTCGTCAATTGCACATGAATAATTTTCATTTTCTAAAACAAAGGTCTGCATTGTTGAACACCTTTGGATAACTCCTTTATATCATTACATATTCTCTCGGGATGGAATAGATGAATACGTGCATATTGGTACTCTTTGAGCGTAGACAGTCAAAGAGGCAGCAAGACCCACATTCACTAGGATGTGCTTCTTTGATACGATGATTAGTTACTAATTACTATAATTACTAATTGGCCTAGATTGACTCATCGAGGATTGTCAGCCTCGCTTCGCTCTATCAAAAACTATGCTCTCATACTTATCTAAGCTGTATTGAAGTATAAATAGGACATAATTCATTGCCTTTTTTAATGCTAGAAATATCATCAGGCGACGAAAAATTTTCCCCCTACTTTGTCATTAATGTTAAACTTCTAAAAATAAAGGTACATTCTAAAGCTTACATTTTCTTTTTGTTTTTGTCCATCTGGCTATTTTTTATTTCTTGTAAATTATGACTTGTAAATAATGCATTATTTATTTTTATTGTATGATACACGAGTTGGCAGATTTTGTTTTTAGGAGTCAGTGTCATAATGTGTTACGCCATAACCCAGATTTTCAAGTATTTTATCTTCTTTTGAAATGTAATAGTAAGCGAGAAATTCCAAAGAAATGTCAGGTGATCCACTGACTTATGAAGGCATGGTTATTTTTGAGAGAATTCAAAGGATCCCTTCTCATCACGATGAAAACGGTAAAATACGACTGGATGCTTTTTGGTGATTCCCATTATTTATTTCTCATTCAAGGAAAAGACATTTTTTTAATTAGAGGCATCCGATTGCGCCATTCCAGCTGAATCCAGTTGTAAGACAAGAGCTTATTAAACCAAACTAAACTCTCTTTGGAGAAAAAATTCATCTCGTCCTTCCCGTGTTATCCCTACACTTATTGAATCGTATAGGTTTCTTAACTCGGTGGACTCATCCTTTAAAACCTCAGCGAATACGAAAATTAAAAAAAAAACTGAGTTCACCCGTCTCTCAAGGATATTTTTTCGGTCTCGTGGTGCAACAGAATATCATTCAAACCATTCCGCGATCTTCAGAAAGGAAGAATTAATTGTGCGCCCTTCACAGTTTCACTTCACTCTAAAGGACAATTGTGAAATGGACGATGACATATTTCTGGGAATAAGACGCCGCACATCCCTCTTCTAAGCTGTAGATGTGAAAATGTATAGAGACTTTAAGGGGAAGGAAGCAAGGCTCAAGAGATTAGACATTCGTCTTAAGCGAGGAAATTCTTGGTTTACGACGGCGAGGAAGTGCTCCCAGAGACGGTGGCATAGGGAGACGCACAGTAGAGCTGCGGACAACGAAAGGGGAGGACGTCTTTCTTTCGCCAAAAAGTGCCCACTTCCCCTCTCTTTCCCCCAACTCCCTCCAGGGGATGTTTGTCCACATATCCGTCCCCTTCACTCTCTCCCACCAACCCCCTTCCCGTCTCTCCTTTTCATTCCCCCTTTCTCTCTTCACTTCCTTCCTAATAAAGACAATTGCCCATCTTTCCTTCCGCCGTCCTGTCTCTCTGTGGCTAAGCTTCCCCCGTAATGACCACCACCACTCTTCATCGAAGAAGTAAGCAGGAGATGCGAGTATCTTTAGCTTGATAGCGTCTGTTTTTGGCTTTCCAATGGGTCAACGGTGCGCGATACGGTGGAGAAAGCAGGGAATGGCCGTGCTCAGGAAGATGTTGAAGCTCGACCACGTTAGAGTAGCCAGCTGGGACTAAGTAATGTGCAGTTAAAAGAAGCTAACCATTGAGACTGCGCAAGACGCTTCAATAGCATGTACCACGCGAGATCGGATATAACTATAGAACTTTAGAACTCTGATAAATGCATAGTACTGTAAAAGGCACAAACCAGAGGGTAATATTAAAGATAAGTATAAAAAATTGTTTTTCAAGCTGTTTTGCTTTAATTCGGCACGTTTTGGGTATTGAAGTAAATTTTCGGTGGCAGACTAAAACTCTCAAAACAAGTAAGCGTGGCTTATCATAAAATAATCAATGCTATTGAATTCATCATCCTTGCTTACAGTGAGACATAGTACTACTCTGGTCTTTAGCAGCATAACTTTTCAGGGCCTTCTATTATAGTGTAAGACAAGCTACAGCTTTCAGAGAGCACTGAGGATATAGCATGGTATTTTAATGATTAATCTGTATAAAAGGATATGCAATGCAAGACAAGTGAAACACTTGAACCTTGGAGCTGTAATCTTGAAAGTGGGTGTCTTATTTTCGGCATGGTTTTACTTTCCAGCTTTTTCACCGAGATCAAAGATTTTGTAATTTTTATGTGCTAACTGTTAGTACTGGATAAGTGTAGGAAATAAAAATGCAATTATTTTGAGCAGGGAAATATTTTACATAATGCAAACATCCATTCAATTAGGGATGGAGTTGCATCCGAAATATCCCTCCTCCTGCCATTAATGTCCATGCCTCCGTCTCTCTCACTCCGTTGACAACCTCCGCTTCCATCCTCTGCACAGAGGATTTTTGTAATGCTTAAGAAAAGGCTAAATTTAAGAGAGGGCCTCATGGCCCTAATTTCGCCTAATAAACACGTCAAAGACGTCGCTGTTTTCCCATTCGTTTTGGTGGCTACCTGGTGAGTCAACAAATTCTCTATAAACTAGAGATGCGCCTGGTCATGCTTTTTTCATGTCATTCGAATTGATCTTGAGCCTCCATGACGCAAGTGACTGATGTCAAATATTTTTTCAGTTGTCCCCATAACTCAGATGTTTCCGGGAATTTCGAGTTTTTCTCATGCTCGATTGTTTATCATGCTGAATGGCGACGTCATGCTATATTTTATGGCTCAGACATGTTAAGAACATTTATGTAAATGGTTCTACATGATTTAACGCTTCGATTAGTAGAAGCGATTTCCCAGAAGCTGTTTGTCCTGCTTTTTTTTGTAATCTCCCAAATTTTTCATTTTTTATACACTATTTCGATTTTTTTGTTTCATAAAAAAAGAATCATTAACAAATTCTGTGTCGATAAAGTAAAAACATTTGTTTATGAATATACACCTACGTCTTGCATACATTTTTAATTTTTCATTGAAGAAATTTACATTATTTTCGTCATTTCTTATTGCTCACAAATACTGTGAGCCACCGTTAGAAAATGTGTCACCCATAAAAAGACATTTTCTTTTTCATGAAAGAGCTATTAGCATCTTTTTAATTGATCTTATTCATGTTTTTTGAAAAGTTTATAAAATTATATTTATGAATTTACCATTGTATTCTTTTTCAATCATTTAAATGTGTCCTTGCACGTCAGTTGCCATGTTTTTGGGCGCATGCGTCAACATTTGGACGTTCGTTATTCTATTACCCCTAAATTTTCTTAATTAAATTTTTCTCCGCATATTTTATCTTATACCGTTGACAGACAGTTTGTTTTTGGAAAATATTTAATATTTTGCTTTGATTAAAATTTGTATTAACAATATGTAACAAATTAACGCTTTCTAAAGGAAAGACAGGAGTGAATGGTCACCATTTAAACATCTGGTTCTTTTATTACTTAACAAGGACGACTCGAGAGCGATTATTGCCGCGGGATCAATTTTATTGTTTTCGTAGAACATTCCGTGAAATTTTAGAATCGTCGATCTTTTATCAATTTCAATTTTGAATGTTGAGAATGAAATAAGTTAAGAGCTGCATGCTTAGGATCAGTAATACTCTATTTGTAGATTTATACCAAAATTGTGAAAGCTCGCTAATATCAAATAAAGTAGACCTCGGCCTTTGTTGATACTTAAAATTACTCAAACTATTAATAAAAACACAAGTCTTCCGAATTGGAATACACACATATTCAATTGTTATAGATATGATATTGATCATAGATTGCGATGGAAGTAATTGCAATCCTAATATCAACGACTCCTTTCTCCGCGTTTATGAAAAGTTAGTACCGATTGCAGTCACCAAGTTTTTCTTTTACCCTCATATTAATTCAAAGTAGTGGCATTGGCACATCAATGGCAAAGTCAGAATTTCTCCCAGAAATGCCGACGTACACTTCTTTTTCTTTTCAAAGTCCGTATCATTGTCGGAAATTCAACGAAACCTTATTTTAACCTTCAAGAGTTGGCGACACATTCGAAGGAAGTGATTGAAGGAAACTGTGCCATCTTACCTGAGACTTCATATTCTGGGGACAATTTTATCGGACCCGTTAGAAATTCTAGATTACACCATTCTTCGACCCACAAAAGCCAATAAAGCGCTCCTTTCTCATCTCCTTCATTTTCTCTACCTCGCCGCACCACATTTCCCTCCCGCCCACCCGTTCGAAAAATAATATGAGTCGTAAATGTAAGCATCTCTGGGGTTTTTGTGT
This sequence comes from Calopteryx splendens, assembly GCA_002093875.1. Taxonomy (NCBI): domain Eukaryota; kingdom Metazoa; phylum Arthropoda; class Insecta; order Odonata; family Calopterygidae; genus Calopteryx; species Calopteryx splendens. The sequence continues at coordinate 78,743 of LYUA01001156.1, read as the reverse complement.
ATCATTCAATTTTCCGAAACGACGGGAGGAATGAGGGAAGAGGAGTCGCTATCTGGAAATGTGTCAATCGGGAGGGGTTGGGGAATGGG
>LYUA01001155.1:260476-273160 GCA_002093875.1 Calopteryx splendens | reverse complement strand
GAAGCCACCTTCTGCTCTTGAGTTTGGAAGGTATGCAGTGTAGTGTTCGCTTTGAGACCGACATCAGACCACCATATAAAGGCAACGATAAATTGGGAGTTATTGGCTGGGAATTTATCGATGGAGCAAGCATCCCAGGAGCCAATAAGAGAATTACGAAAACTATAATACTACTATTTCGTTCAACTGTGTTAATATTAGCGGTGAGTAAGTGCAGAAAGTGTAAACTAGCACTTAATAACGAGGGAAGGCACAGGCGTCGGAACACAGACCAAGGATTCAAGTGTCCGTGTATGTATATTAAATGTTTCAAACGCATCGCGATTGAAATTTAATCCAGCTAAAATTTGAATCCCCCATTATTGCGCCTGAAGCCGGGTTTATCTTCGCCCTTCTATAATTCCTTCCTGAAGTTACTAATTCTTCCACCCAACATAAATGTTTTAAGGGTTGCTCTTGATTCCTCGTGAAAAAAATAATAATGCCGGTGCAAACGTCGTAGTTCATTCGACTTAATAAATTGATCGTAGTTTTTTGTCAAAAGAACTACGTTTTATTCTATTTAAAGCATTTGATATGCATATTAATGATGGGTATGACGTTTAAAATTGTGGCTTTGAGGAAGAACCGCAGTGTGACAAAGAAAAGAAAAAACCAGCGCATGATCTACGAATTCACTGAAACTTTTATGAGAGCGGGTATACTTGTATGTTCGACGTTTGCCATATCTCTCAGTAAATTTTCATCTTTTTTTGTTAGCAGTAATTTACGTGTGAACAAAACATTTTTCTGCCCTGAAAATGTGCCTCGCTATTAATTTAGTGAAATAAAAGCCTTTCGTAAAATGTGGTGAATTATGCATGCCCCGCTCTTTGTCGTGGAATAATTAAATTTTAAATGCATGGTGATTGTGCGCTTACTCACAAAGACAGTGACATTTTCTGAACTTTTCTCCCAGTGATTAGATATGTTGGTTGTGTAATCAGATGACATCCCTGGAACTCCTTTGAGGTTGCATTCCTCGCTCTGATTTTGGGAAAGCATGCTTCTGAAATAGAATGAAGAGGCTGCCAACTACGCCCAAACGCTATCGCTCAAGAGATCTCTCTTAATGGACGCATGGGTGAAACTTGTTTGAATCCCATTAGAAAATGAAAATTCTCGCGTGTTCTTTTATGCAAACTTTTCGTCCGAGTTGGTTTGTTTTCTTCAATTATTTTTAGATGATTTTGGTGTAGCTTTCAGTTGAGGAAATGGGATTAATGTTTTAATGTCTCTCTCGCTCCTTTGACCTTTTCCTTTATATGTCTCTTTTGCTAACAACCACCTTGTAATGAATTCATTACATCTACAGTTGGTCGTCTAAAATATTCTTTAACACTGCTTCTTTCTTTTGTCCTGATGTTTTCTTCGTGTCAAACATGGGTTACCATTGTTATTTCTGTCAATTTCCTCTATTTCATAAGTTTTAGAAGGGGGAAGATTAGTAGAAACGCACGAAGTGACAGTATATGATGCATTAATGGGTAATTCAGGTTTTTTTTGGTACCCCTCAATGTGATATTCTTCTTGAGTCTGTTACCAGGTTTCTTTCCGTCATTGATTCTCGGCTTTGTCGTGTACACAAGATTAGCTGAGAAAATTACTGTGGCTCCCAAATGCGAAGATAACCGTTCCCATTAAACCACTCGTTCGAACGAGATGGGAACAGTATAAGTATATATTTGAACTACGAATTTCATAACAAAGATATTATACCGCACGTTTATTTCGAGACTTTGGACATAACTTTCGTCCTAAGTCACGCAACGCCACGCACGATCGGACGCTCTCTACAAAAAGGTCCGTGAGAGAAATTATCTTTACTCATGCAATTACTTTAAAAATGCGTAACTGTTACACTTTCCTCCGCTCGTTAGCCGAGGCGTGAGTTTAGCGACAACAGGTGACAACATCTGGAAACGCCATTAACATGTGCTGGTAATTTCGCCCAAACTTCATTGCTCTCCTCGAATGAATTAGTTGCATTTTAAGCGTGCTTTCATGACGGGTGAAACCCTTATAAAATAAGCATCTTACTTTTAAGAGCTTACCTCAGATTTTATAAGGTAAATGCAGGCCCAAGTATTGCATTGTTAATTCATAAAAACTTTCTCAAAGGCCTTCCACTCTAATTATGAGATTTATTTTTTTAGCCAAATACTACTCGGGCATGGCGCATTGAAGAAAAAAGATATTTTGGACCTCATTCAGTAATTAGACCCTGCTCCTTAATGAGCACTTACGTTTCTATTGCTGTTCGGTTACACGCCGTACTTAAATGGCATGCTCGAACTGCTTTGGAGGAGCAAATTCAGAAGCATTCATTCTACCTTTCATTAGTTTTCAGTACAACGTAAATATATATTTAATAAACAACTCTTAATTGTATTCCGGTATGTTTACAACTCTTTTACTTTCTCTTTACTCTCTTACGTTTAGGACTAATTTACCTCTCCTCTATTCATCTCGTTTGATGAAGACACTTTTTAACCTTTCGTAGTTCTGTAAGTAAGGCGGAATATAAAATATATGAAAATCTCTACTGTTAAGTAATTTTAGACTTTTCTAGTCATATTAACTACCGCTAATCGCCTGAAAAAGATACACTTCAAAATTAACGGTACCATGGATAATTAATTATATAATCCCTTACGTGAAAATCATGAGTTTTTAATAATAAAGTATGAAATGGGTGGAATCTTGATGATAGCTGCGTTGTGAGATGCAAACTCATTCAGGCTAAGTTAATATGTCATCCTCATTTAACTTCAAATTAACCTAATCTAATATTATTACAGAAATAATATACGGGAATGCTTCCATTGAAAAATTGATGATTAAGAAATAAGCAAAAACAGCAGGTTCGCGGGAAAATTTATATCGAAAGGGAGACATTTTCCGATGAAACAGAATAGGACTTTAAGAGTAAGTGAAAGTACAGTTACTATCCCACTTCGCATTAAACATGTCTCGTACACCTCCACCCATATCTCTAACCCTAATCTCTCCACCCATCTATTTCCCTTTCTATATTCTCCGTTTGCCACTTTTTTTTCTCCTGGTGCCTTTTACATCAAAATTGTGGCGTGTTAATTTAGCTAACATTGATGCACTCAAAGTCATCACATTTCCATCTCTTTTAAAAATAAATTAACAGATGAAGTTTTTTCATCATTACTTAATGTAAAGTTTTTCAACAACTATTTTGTAATAGTTCTGATTTATTTTATGCATCATTTTCTTACATCCGCACTTAAAAGTATCCTTATATTAGTGTTACTTTGGCACTACTGCAAATTAATAATCTTTACCTAAAATTAGAGTTCAGCTCTTATATCTAAAAGTTCAGTCAGCACTTAGAAAATGCTAAGTAATGAGCGGAAGATCTTAGTGCATGAATATGACGTTTTAGGGTGCACTGATGTCTATGGTTATGGAACACCACCGGTACTTCAGGTTGGAATATATGACTGGGTAAAATATATGAAAATTTACGCAAATTATAATAGTAACAATGTACCTCAAAAAATTAATAAAATCTTGAATAATAAAAATGTTATGCCCCGGTTGAAAAGATTAAATCTAGCGCTTGTATATCAAAATTGCAACGTCACGATGTGTGCCACTTTACCTGTCGTGGTTGTGTGCTATTTATTCAGAAAGTATTTTAATTATTTGATTAATATCTATTTTGGAAGTTATAAAAATTCAATAAAGAATCACCCCAAGATCTGCCAATATAATTCTATGTGAGGGATTTTCCTAATTATTGCTATTCTATAAAGTAAAGGGATATAGTTTTAAATTCCATAGAACTTTTTAATTTAATATTTTTTTATATTATCTAGCTGGAAAGTGCATTCATAAACGTTAAAAAGTTTTGAAACTAAAAAATTAAGTTCCTGATTGGGGTGCATTTGTTTTTTCCATGTATTACTGTAAGAGGTACAACAATGCTTGTTGTGTCCATCATTATTATGTAAAAATATTCAGGCAGAATCGATAAGTACTCCTTAAATATTTAATCTTCTCTCTTTTATAAAAGTGTCTCTTTTGTAAATCTTATAAATTATTGGGAATTAACAGGCCTGCTTTCTCTTTGGTATCTCTATCATGACTTGATTCTATAAGGGAAACAAAATATTTATTAAATCGATTTTTCCAAACCATTAATTTTTCCGATGAAACTATTTACCCTATCATTTTAGATTGTTGTGAAATTATTCAGCAATTGAATTCTTAAAAACGGGTCAACAACAGTGTTCCAAACTTTGTAGTGACTTTTTTTGTCCCAAAATTATGGGAGGAGTAGTAAACATGATTGAACTTAATTATTTACATCACTGTATTTCTTTGGATAACTTCTTCCTTGGATAATGGCGTTGCATACTTGGAGTGAAAAAAATCTGAGTGCGATACACGTGCGGCGTCCTTTAGTGATGGAACCACGGTTCAAGCACGCCAAGGGCCAGTCCCAATTCTTTATTCTCACGCTCCCGAAAGTGCTAAAAGTAATTTATTATTATAAACGCACACTGCTGAATACCGAGAAATATATATGCTCCAGAGAAGGTCAAAATAAGAATAATCTAGTCTCAATGCATAGCTACCAGATCGAAAAAATAATTCTGCACCGACGCTTAAAAGATATCTTTTTACTCAAAATACTTCCTAGAAACAAGAAGTATTTCGCGATACAATGAAGAAATTCTACAATTGGAGAATATTTTATTGGAGCCATCTGCCTGAACTTTCCAATAGATAGTTACTATTGTACTCGTATGTAACCGATTCCCACAGTCACTTCATGTCTTCCCCAAACGTTATAGATTTTAACGGTTGATCAGTATTTATCATTTCTCGAAACGTACCATCTTTGCCATATCAATGGTTCTTTTTCACCGCGCTTGCTAACAAGAACTGGGAATGAATTTTTCTTTTCCATAAAAAAGGCTCATCTTTCTTTCATTATTTATTGAACGAATGGGAAAAGCTAGGCATACGGTACCAAACTTGTTAAAAGGCAGCATTGCGGAACGCAAGGTGATGACATCCCCGTAAATTTTTTCGCAAATCAATTCCATTTGCTCTTGAATTCGAAATGCTGACAAGTCATCATTAAGTTTCTCAATCGATGTCTAGAAAATTTGGGGAGGACAAATGAATCCTTTTCAGTTTTTACCGGGCCGATACGGACGCGGCTTCTACGGTCCCATTTCTTAGGGGTAAAGCCCGCTCAAGTCCTCACGAGTCCCGTATCATCCAATGGGAAAGTTTTTTTCACAATCCGCTTCGTCACTCCATCACATTCTCCTTCTTCTCATTCTTTCTCTTCTCTAATCACATTTTCTCCTCCTCACCATTTGTATCCCTAAGAATCCGATTCCCATCTTATTTACCACCTTATCGAGGAGAAAATTTTCTTTCCTTTCTTGGCGTCTTGCCGCTATATATTTTTCCCCTAGGGTTGAATTATTTTCGTATTTCGTTTACTCTTGCTACAGTAATTCTCTATAGAGCTTTCATTGCTTGATTTTTATGAAGTTAAAAAATTGCGATTTATATGCCCACCTTCAAAATAATGTCGGGATCGCAGCTAGCCGTTAGATAGCGGAGTGCATAAATATCCACTGACGTGTGCCATGCATTGAAACATGAAAAATATTTATGGTTAGATTAGTGCCACGCGTATGAAGATGAGTAATGGGAAAGTCTTTGTGAGAAAGGAGGGAAATTCAAAGGCCGAAAAAGGGAAGTGAAAATTGAAGTGGGTGACGAAGGGTTAATGCAATTTTAAGAGGCGTGATGGAAGAGAGAATAGTCGGTAATCGCGGAAGGGAAAGGGAATGAATCGGCGTTCCAGACGACACGATGAGAGAGTGGAAGTAAGTATAAGAGCAAGTAAAAGAAATGTTATGCCATCATCCCAATTCATCACGTCATAAACTCATCCTCAACTCAAAAATGCGTTGGCATTCTAGAGAGCAGTTTCAAATATTTTTCCCAATTTTCACAAAATGCCACTCTCGTTAGTTTTTTTGCCAATTTTTCGTTATCAGTATTACTTTTTAATCTCTGGTAATATTCGCACCATGTACGTTATTTATAATAAATTGTAATAATAGATTGTTCTTAGGGTTTTCTATTTAGAATTTATCTATTAGTTTGCGAGCATGTTTATAATTTAGATTAATATCCATATCTAATTTATATGTTTGTCATGTTCACCTTCAAATACGGTGTGTTGGAAAAATAAAAAAAATCAATATTATTTCAGAGTTTATGCTTTATAGCATTTTAACTTTGTGGCTTAAAATTGTATATTTTTTTAACGTTTTCAGTTATTGTCATTTATTGTTTGCAATCTGGTTAATTCATAGATATTTCGTTGCTAACTTTTCTAAATTTTCTTTCGACATCTCATTACAGATTCGGCATCTGCAATCCCACTTTTAGTCTTTTAATTTGTTCAACGGCTCAGGATAAGAAATGCTGAAATCAGTGAAATACAAAACGCCTAGTTACCCAAGATTTTTAAGGAAAGGACTTGAATTTGTCTCTCCCTTGCGTTATGGTTTTCCTTAGGGTATAGAATGCATGGTTCTTAACGATGAGTAAATCCGATCGAGAGAAAGTAGATTTTGAGGGGTGTTATATTCTTTTTCTTTTCACTTTCCATTATCCGTTTCTTCCAAACCATTGACGCATTTACCCTCCTGGCATCCACTTAGAAGCTTCCAACGGAAACCTTGGGATAGGTGAAGATTACTACGGGCGTAATCCTATTATTTTTTTATACTTAAATAAACTTCATGAATATAGTATAAACTTTTATAGTTCCTTTCAACTGTAAATCAATTGTATGATAATAGAAAAACGCTTTAACAATTTTTATTGTAGATAATTGTAAGTTACATAATTATATTCACTTTATCATCGATCAAGCTCATCCGTGGTGCCTACCTACTTTCGTGAAACTGCGTGTCCCTCTTGCTACGTTTTCTTTCTCTCTAGGTAACTATTGTGGTGATTTTTATGCAAGTTTTTGTTTCTCACAAGATTTGATAAAGGAATTAGCTTCATTAGAATAGGTAACACTTATTGCTTCTATTTCCTTTTCTTATGAGAGCATAAACGATTTCTTGCTGCATATTTATCTATGGATGGCGAAAGTTCTAAAATTTATTGCCACTACTTTTCCATGCACTCGTTCGGCGGTCGGCGGCGGTCGGCGTCACTCAAGACAATAGCCGACAAAATCAGAATTCGTTCCAAGTGTTCATCAGCGGGTAGCAATTCAAAGCAACAATGTGGTCGGTTTACCTTTCTCTCTCGCGAGAATTTTCTTTAGTATTTTGACGTATAGTTGCCTCAAAATATTACCGACACTTATTATCGTGGAACTTATGGTGGCTAACGACCTCTTAGTCGTCCTTCCGGTCAAAGCAGCTTTTTTCTTTTTGTGTTCTTTTGTCTACATCTTCCAAAGAGTCCTGCTTCCACCTCTTGTTTTCTCTATCCTTTTGTCCTCTCTTTCCTTCGTCTCCTCCCCTGCTTGAAGTGTCCCTTTTTCCTCCACCGTAGATACCACCCCGAAATCCTCCCTCTCTCCTTCCTGAGCGCGTGTTAAGGTCCCTTTACCGCACCAGTCATACGTAAACTTGGTATGGTCCGATCCATTATCCCTCTGGACGAACGAGTTCGAACCCCCCTTCCCCCTGGCCTCCTCTGTGGTGTGAGTTGATTTAAAGGAAGGCCGCGGTTCATTCAGGTGCCTCTTCGATTAAAAAAGAGCAGACTCACATTTAGGTGGCATGCACACGGTAGGTACTGATATCTTTTAATTTGCTTTCATCTGGGGATAAAAGTTTATTAATGGTGCGTGCACGTCCCTTTTGGGAGGTATCATTCCATGATTATGCTAATCACAATTTCATTCGTTTAATACCGGTTTCACCAAAAGTTCTGTTCAAGCAGCAACGATTGAGATATCTTCTTTTAAATTTTCCTGTTGGGTTATTGCCTATATTTGCGGGGAAGATTTAAAGGAAAAATGATCTTACGTAATTAAAAAAATAAAGGCAACATTAAGAATTGGAAATCATGATACTTATTTTGAATTGAGGCATAGCGATACGTCTGCCGTCGATTTAGTAATCTTAGGTATTATTAATAATATATTCATATCGTTTTTCGTTACATGTCGTATTCTGTGAGGTCAAACTGATACTTTGTTGGCACTGGAAACCATTGAGGATGAGTGACGTTTCCAGTATGTTATGCAAGTCGTTATACTAATTATCCTTTGCGGTAATCTCTCCCAAAAAAGAGGTCAGTGTACGTGAAATATTGATAGAATGTCGAAACATTAACAAAGAATTGCATGCATACATTTTTAATCAAAAATCTAATTTTAATCAAAAAAACCACACAATCTATTTCAAATTTGAGGATTCATGTCCTATAATGGGCTATGCTTCATTATGATATATTTTTATAAATTAAAAAAATGTATGCGTTATGTATTTTTACATATTTATGTGTGATATTTGATTATTATGAGAACTTTACATCCTAATTTTCATAAACGTCGTTGATTCATTAGGGAGCCAGTAGGATGAGGAATATGTGCAATAGTTCCATGTGAGGAAATTCGATGTTTAGAAAAAAAAATTCTTCCATATCATTACCTAGATTTCTTTTTCTATAATTTCGGTTATTATGCGAGTTTTTAAAATACCTGTCATAAATTATTAAACTTCATGAATTGCCCCTGATAAAAATTCTTTTAATGACGGAGGGAAGTCTTAGATTAATCTTTCAACGTTTTTATCCTAACCAAGGAAGGCTGCATAACTACATTTTACAGCTATAGAATTTCTCTCCATCCCTTCCCTTCCCTATCCATAGAATCTCTCCTTCAATTACATAGCTTAGGCCAAATTTGGTGATACCATAATATTTTTATTCTAAAAAAAAAAATTTGCTGCAGGCGGTAGCTATTAGAAAGAGAGGCTTCCATATTCTCATAGCTCTTAAAAGTATCTTTCGTCAAGTTTTAAAACAACGTAACTAATAAGTCATTTATTAACAATATTGAAGGTTTTAAATTTACATCCTTGATTTTAATGGAAGGATATCTATCATATATCATTTGTAAGCCTTCAGCTAGTGTTTATATCGTAAATTCCCTCTCTCTCTTACTTTGCAACGATTTAAAGCGAGTAACTGGCTTCACAGCGGAAATTGGATAAGCAGCAGTTGAAGCGTACACATTCTTATTTTAGCTCGTAACGAACGCAACCAAGTCTTGCAAGAAATTCAAAGGACTAGGTCGTGTGTGACAGTGAAGCCTACACGCGAAGAAAAATGAGGAAATATTGATCGATAAACGTCAACGTTCAGGATTTAAGAGAAACGATATTGTTATGCGAAGTAAAAGGTACGAAGGAAGATGACTGGAAATGAATTTCTGTGACTGCGTCCTAGTTAGGCTATTACTTATGGCGTGAACTTGGAATGCTGAGTCATATCTACAGCACTAAAAAACTCAGTGACACCGTAAATTGGATTGAGTAGTAAGTTTCAATCGTTGGATTTGGTTGAAATAAAATATAAATATTTGCTTGTAATAATTTTATTTCTAATATATTCTAAAACGCAAATAATTCATGTGTGGTTAGTTTATCTCCTTATGATACTTTAATTTTCTCATTCTTCTGATTGATGAAATTATATTTGTATACGAAAAATGAGAACATCCCTACGTAGAATAACGGCTTGCAGAAAGTGGTGCAAGGAGCAAATTTAGAATGGAATTGGCTGATGACACTTAATTATACAGGCAAAAATAGTAGTAAGTTAAATGAATTGCATTCACGTCAGGGTGATAAAAGCCAAGTTGCTAATTTTTATGCTGGGTAAATGTGTACAGCTAAATTTAATTCACTGGAGCACATTCATGTGACTGAATTAAAATAATATTCACCGGTTTTTATCTTATATTTTGGATGGGAATAACTTCCTGATGATCCTGATAATATTCCATTCTTACGCTGATTGCTACATAAAAGCGGAGCAACTGTTTTTAATTCCATTCCACGTGATATGATATTTGAAAAAATCAAAATCAGCTGCATAACAAAATGATCAAGAGTTTTTTCGAGTTACAATATCTTGCTACTGTAATAAAAGAACACATCATGGTTACCGCTTCATATTTAAGTTAATAAAATCCAGCCGCAGTATGTTGTATGTGTTAACATTGAAAAGAGGAAAAATTGCGTGAAGGCTTTTGCAGAAGTAACCTTAATCTTAGAAAATATTTACCGTTGAAATATGATTGTGTTGTATTATCAATGAATTCCAATAGCATTTTACAAATTTCGTGGTGCATATATTTTAATCGTATTTCAGAAAATTCGCTATATTTTTGCTAATATAAGATAGTTGCAGGAGAATTATCATCTATATATCTTTTTTATTATAGTTATAGTTTTGAATTCCGTTAAATTTCCCTTAATTTTTTACGGATAATGATTATATCACGTGATACTATTTAATAATAAACGATTGCCATGAAATTTGTTAGTGTGCATGGAAATTCTTTAACACTCAGTTTGCTGAAAGCCTAATTCAGTGAAACTCTTGACATTGATGACACCCGATGATAAGCGTTGCTAGTTAATCGGATTAAAATCAGAATTTTGTGCTAATTGGTTGAGTTTGCAATTAAGGTTTGACTAGCAAGTATGTGTAGTGGAAAATACATGAAGAGCTCATTGAAGCAGGTTTCAGTGAATCTTCCAAAACTTTATCAAAGACAAGTTATGGTTTTACTTATCACAAGCGAAGATGAAAGTTTTTATTTATTTTTAATGTAGAAAAGAAGAAAAATCACCTGGAAAATGATTTTAAGGATACAAAAGAAGACGAATTTTCATAGATTATGTATTATGTAAAAGCTAAAAATTAATCGCGGAAGTGGAATATTTTCCGTTGAATAGTTTGAATTATATTTAAAAATTACGTGTGTATCAATACTTGTTATATGAGATTCTAAGAAACCAGTAATAGGTATGCTAATTTTTTCTCAAATTGCCAGCTGCATACTACCAAGAGTACTTTAATTAAGTGACAGTGGTGGGATGTCATGATACAAAAGTGACCATGTATATTTCCTTAAGTAAATTTTAATCAATTCCTAATTGGCTTTGTTTGACTGTATTAAAGTACCGAATGCAAAATGGGATGCTGAGAAACTCCCCATTTTGGTGGCTGATAATTCATTTAAAAATGCATAAATGTGTTGCGTCTAACAGCCTTTATCATTTAATAAACACTACGCAAACGTATTAATTGGGCATGTGTAATGAAATCGTATTCATACTTGTTGATAGTTAGGTTTTGGTTCCAAAAAATATCAAAGAATACTGCATTATAGCAGCCTGTGTTATCGTTTTAGTATTCTTTGAATTTGGACCGATCATATTTGAAACGAATATAAGCAAGTTGGTTGGAAATTTTGGTGAGTGTTTCGGCAACGCAGAGAACTCCCCGTGTTTTCAGATTAATTAGTACCACAATGTATTTTCCCTGAGAGCTCTCCTCTATCCAATCTTGATGTGTAATTGAGTGTTTGCTTTTAATTAGCAAAAACGATTTACGATGTGTTTCCATTACATTACCAAGAACTAGATGAACGTAGATACAAGGTGCTTATTATTAATATCAAGGTTTTCCCGCAGGGATTTGATGGAAAGCGCAATTCGGTGATTTGACCCTAATATGGAACCCGCGGCAACTTCGGTGTACCTAATTTTCATCCTAAGAGTTCTATATATTCAACCAATGGTATCGAATTTATCTCTATTTAATAACATTACTATTTTTTTATTTTCAGTTCATTCCCTTTACTGATGGCCTGAAGTAAAATTTCGTGCCTTAAATACAATATTAAAACTTTTCACTAGGAACATAGTCCAGTGAGAAATTCATTGTCTTAATCGGGGTTTGCTCGAAATTTTTCGTACTTGTTTTTCATACCAGAGTGGCTTTGATCTTTCCGTCTCGGAATTTAAATTTAACTTCCTGTCAATATTTTTTTACTCTACGGACTCCTCCAGGGGCCCGTGTGCCCCTGGGAACTCAAAAAGCTCTTTTTGGCTTGTCATCAGGTCTCTCAGGGGCCGAACCACTGGAGTTGACACAATATCCACGTCCGAGGACTCGAACCCTCGACATCTGTTTTGGAAGGCCGGCGCGTTACCCTCCCGACTTACCCAGCCAGCAGGGAAAATTGGTAAAGCATATATTTTTCTGAATGTTTTAATGTTGCTATTACTTCTATGGCTTGTTGGGGAATCGAGTAAATAAAAAATTTCTCAAAATAATTGAGAAAAAGCGTTAAAAATATGTCCAATTGTGATGCTATTGTGCTAGTTAAGGTCACGAATAGGATATTTATGGGACTGATATTGGTATAATCTACAAAAAGGTTATTGAGGATACCGTCGTTACGACAGAACCTGAGTGTCTGAGGTGTTGTAGGAAGGGGTTTAGGACATTATGTCTTTCAAGCATCGTGATTGATCGTGAAAGTGGAGCGTTGAATTGGTGACGTATCTTGAAATGGATGGATGA
>LYUA01001155.1:201146-216646 GCA_002093875.1 Calopteryx splendens | reverse complement strand
TATATATATATATATATATATATATATATATACACACACACACATATATACACACACAAGCACACACTTATGTGTGAGTTTGTATATTTGTTTAAGTTGTTGGTTGAGGTTGTGAACTTAAGTGCAGTCGAAAAACACTTAGTGGAATGAGTGTGGCTGTAATCTGCCTTCCCATCCTTTTCCATCTTTCCATTTAGCAACATTTTTTTTGCAAAACAATCTCTCGGCTCTTGGATTCTCATTATTGGGTACTCACTCTTCTGCTGTTGTGGTTTATTTTTCAAACTGATGGACGAAGTTCAGAATTTCGGGCCGCTTCAATATGTGCCGATTACAATAAGAAAAGCTCCAAAGCCTGCCATGCATAGAGAGAGTAAAGTCAGCATGATTTTAGCGCCGAATGGATGCTTTTTCTTCGACACAATAACACGAATTCGTGGTCAATGTCAGAAAAAATTCGTAGTCACTGACGATACCAGGAAGTTTTTTTTGTTGAAATATCTTCCCTGATTTGCTATTTATCTTTCATTATACTTCTACCGTGTTCCTAACGTGTCCCGACGCTTCTTTCCAGTGTTACTTTTTATGTAGGGTAGACTTAAAATTTGAAAAATAATAGTTGAATTTACCAGGCATGAATCAATCTTTGCCCAGTCACTAAAACACTAACAGAGATAATCATAAACCTATGGGTGATTAACTAGGACAATATTATGAACTATCCACGGTTTTTAGTTGAAGGGTCATTCAGGGTATAACCCTGGTTCTAAGATCTTCGCTTTGTGAAATTCACGTATTGTGAATTCTGGAAATTCCTATTCCTTCGCTGCCCGTGGATTCCCAGAGACTTCTGGTTTCCAGAAAATAACACAGCTTGGGTTTAGCGTAAGGTTTCCAAAGGTATCACCCGGGTTATCTCTTTCCACTGAGTGGCCTTCTCGCCTATCATTACCCTTTGGGGATTTAAATACTAGTTACTCGGAGGATGTGGGGAAAGGGAAATGAACCAAGAGGAGAACAAATGGGATGGTTCTGTAGCAAAGGTTGAAGGGTGAAGGTTGTAAAAATCAAGTTGGAAGGTAGTTAATGGTAGCAGTATATTTTAGAAGTTAATGGAATGGTGCTAAGAATTCGAGAGATGAGAATTATATACGCATAGGTATTTTTGACAAGTGAAAACATTTTAAATTAAAATGGAAAAATATAATGCTGAAATTATGCATTAGCCGAGTAACTGACTTAAATTTTTGTTTTTCCTCATACTAGGTTTATAGGGAGCAATACAGTCCCTAAACTAATGATGCATCTTTTCCAAAATTGCATAGCTGCATGTGATTAAATCTTTGATTATAACCCACTACGTGTATTTATCTATAATGATCGTAATTATTAACTCAAGGGGTTTTAATTGCTCTTATTAAACTAATAGTTATAGTATGTAGCTACAATGCGTCCGAAGGACTTCATATTTTCTGCTGGAGAAAATATAGGCAAAACTGTAAATATTTTTCAAATTTTTACCTAGGGGGAAGCGTGTTTACCCTTCCAGCCTAATGGAGCAAGGGGCAGAAGTGAGATTGTGATGTGGTTTAGTAATTTTTTTCTGTTTCCTTCAGCGTCGGTCACTTTGCGTGTTACTGGAGATTAAGGTAGTCGAAAGAAAATTCCATTTTAATACCATTCTGATCCATCCGATTTATATCGCGTGCTCGTAATCATTCGGTTGATAACACTGTGAAAAAGGTTTTTAATATTTATTTATTTACTAAACAGCATAAACCAAATCATTCAACCAGTACTGGTCAGTGGAAGGAAGGGAACAGTATATAGCCAGGTTTGATTAAATTTATACTTTTTAACTTAAAGGCGAGTTCTTAGTTAGAGACATATTTGAACCTTATCTACTTCACCGTGACGTGAAGTCGAAGGAAGGAAGACAACGTTCAAATTAAAATAGATAAGGTCATATTGTAAAAAAAGCTTGAATTTTGCTGTTGAGGAAGTAAGATTGTCAGAGATGGGAGAAGCAAGGTATTGATAAACCAGCAGATTGCACAAGCGAAGGATACTTTCTTTTAGAAAAAATAACTGCTAATGGTAAATATCACTTCAGAACCTAATAAAATAATTTTTTTTTAATTTTCCATGATTTTAACCGCTCAACGACTGTGAGACTATGGGTGAGATGATCTACATAAAAATGATGAGAATTATATCGGCAGTTTGAGTGACTAACGAATTTTTTGGGAGTGTGGTTGAAGAAGACCATGACAATGAATAATTAAAATGGAGGTTAGTGCGAAGGCTTCCGCGGCGTTTATGTAGAAAGACTAGGACGGATTACGTAAATGTTTTGGAAGACATTTGATCTGGTAGCTAAAAAGAAATAACATATTTTTAAAAATAGAATAACATATTAGAGGACAGCTATGAATCAGTTGATGATAATATTTGTTCAGTATGTCATTAATTCCTCTAATTATTTAGCCTTGTTTACAAGGAAATAATTCGCAATGTAAATGGTAATAGAAAACCAGTGCATGCATCCGATCCATTTTTCACTGTTTTCTATAGGTTTGACCGTAATAGTATGCATTAATCATTCTTTTATGGTCATGTTGTCGTCTTATCTGGCTTTAAAGGAGCCGTCATATTTATTTCTACTTTATTTGCTTTTCGTCAAACCATAGGTGTATCGAATTTTTATTTTCGAGGAGTAGTTTTTGATTTTTTTTCGCAAATAGAAATAAACGAAAATATTATTCGAATGCATTCTATGAAACTATTTCGCCTTCATTGCAGCGTCCGGGAAACTCTTTGGCAAGATAATCATCATCGATTTCTTTGGGGTCATGTAGAACACCTTCGACGTCGTTGATAAAAATGGTCCTATGAAAAAGGATATCAGGATATATGTTTTTCAATCTTTCTTTTTGGGGAACCTTAGTTTCGGTAATCTCCCTGCCTGGCGATCCAGGGGAGAGACTAAATATATCGGTAATTTTAGACTTAGAAACCTTTACGTAACGCTGGGAAGCATCCCTATGGCCACCAATCACGACCCGGAATTTGGGAACTAATAGACGCTTCAATATAGTAATTACCTCACCAGTTTATCGATCTTTTCGGGCTCCTCGATTCCTCTCCTCTCTTCAAGTCACTTAATATACAAAATTTGAATGAAACGTTTGAGCTGTTGTCTATTGATCGTATGACTCCATCATTACAAAAATTACTAATTTTCTTTAATTTAATTTATAATTTTATTATAAATATTCCAGCTCATCCTAAAATATTTCGGCTTTTCTATTGTGGCGCCATATTTCCTGCAGCTCTTCCCTCCCTATTGCCACAGATTTCAATTTTACCGAATAATTTCTATCCCTAAGGGTGTGTGAAGTCACTGTATTAATAAACAGTCCTTTTTCAAGATCATTCTAAATAATACTGTATCTGATGTCTGTAAGTTTTGGATTGAAATGATAAGTTCAATGAGGTAGGTAATTTGATACACACCGAAGAACCTGCTGCAGTCGTTGTTTTGCATGTTATGTATATTTTTATTTTTTTGAATTCTGTATCATTACTGTCGTAGCTATGGAGTTATAAGGAAATTTCTCCTGGCGAAAAGTATTGATTTTGCGTAGGGGGTGGAGTGATATTTTTATATAGGGAATAAAATAAAAAAAACGAAAAATTCGATTAGCTTATTCATCATTGCTCATTTCCGTTCGAATTTGGAGTATCTCATGCTTTACATTCTTCATCATTCCGAAGATTGCTTGTACTCCAATGTAGTCGATTTTTCTCACATTCACCTTTATTTGCCCAAATTACTTTCGTGCTTGTTTTTTTCTTCCTTGTCCATTAGTTTTCGTGTAAAATAATGTTTTCCATATTCTAACATGCGACGTACTCTGTCTGTTTCTTCAATGTCACCCTGAATGTCATAGTCGTCCTGATCTGAAATGAAGGAACGTTTTTCTGAGCTGTCTCACTGAAATGAGTGGTATATTTTCACGGGAAATGGATTGAATATTGAGAATACGTAGTGACACTACCTTAGGTCGTAATATAATACGTGCATGCCTGTTTCTCAATCGTTCCAATATATTTTGGTAATCTAGGAGTAGAGAAAGTAAGCAGCAAACTTGAAGCAAGTTCATCAAATGAACTAACTGAACCACCATCTGGCTGGAACGATGGCTCAGTGAGTAGAAACGCGCGTCGTAATAAATCATTTAATTCCATCCATTGGAATACTGTACTAATTTCAATTATTCATCAAATAAAATTATTTATCCGTATTCCGATACCAAATTCGATATAGAGAACAATCGTTTCGTCTGTAGGCGAAAATCATTTACCAAGTAGGTCACATTTTCGAAGCGCTGTCGTATTTCGGTGCGCGTGGCTATTGGCCATCAAACTTTGAGGAGAGGTTGCTGAGCAAACACGTTCTAAGCGATAAATTCGTTTACGAGGCGTCTGAGTGGGCATCTGCCTTTCCAGAATTTCTTTCCCTTTTGAAAACTTTCCCTTTGAGCCGGATAATTTAGAATTTAATGAAATCTTCATTTTGCACAATAGGAAACTCGTCAACTTTAGTCAAAGTACGGTTTTTAGCTGGTAATGGTAAATAGCAATTGCTTGCCTGGGCGTAAGATGTGACTTCCAAAGTAATTCGAATTAACTTGTAAACGTTTTCTTCACTTCGATCTTTAATTTGTATGGGAGAGGATAAGTTTTTGATTTCAGGTGTTAGGATGAAGGATTGGGGGACAGGGTAGCTCATTTTCGTTTTTTTTAAATGTCTCCTCATTTTTCCCGTTCTCGGGTTGATAGGCTTTGATTAGTCCTCGCGGATGATGGTCGGTAACGGGAAGACAAGCTATTATGTTTCGGGAGGTAACGCGGGGGAGGGGGGCGGGAAGGAGTTTGGAGGGAGCCGTAAGAGGAAGGGGTTTGAGAGAACGACGTACGACTGAACCCCGAACGCCAGAAATATCGTCACAAATATTTCCTGATCGGTTGTCTCTTCCCGCAGGTCTTGGTGTCTCTTGCAGGAGGAATGAAATCAGTTTTTTCCGGTCATTACCACTCGGGCGTGTGCCTCTCAAAAACTCAAACCAGGCTTTCGAAGCAATTTTATTCCGCAGGAAGAGCGGAGAATTTGAGAGGGAAAAAATTACGGGGAGGATGCTTCGGAGTGAAGTGTGGGTGGATCTTAAGCCCCTCCCCTCCACACACAATTCCCCTCCCCCCTTGTGGTAGGGGAATGAATGAATTCCTTCCCCCAAGAGATGAATGAGGGGAGAGTACTAATGTTCCCTGCGCGGGCTGGGGAGGATTATGGAGTAGGTAGGTAAATGGATGGGAATAATTAGTCGCGATGCTCAGTAAAAGCCACTTGTCCCACAAAACATTCAGTCTTAATGTTCCCATCGCACCGTGCGACCTTGAGGGGGACGCTATAGCTTGATGAGTGAAGAGGGTGTCGTAAGTTTATTTTAATTTCTCCCTTTGGGTGCCGTATATTTCGTTGAAAAGGGTATTAGCTGTTTTAGGGTGTGACTAACGGATGCATTATGTGCTCTCTACCCTGAAGAGAGATTTGTGAGGAGTAATTTATTTTTGTTTCGATAATACTCCCCTCTAAATTGACTGCATATTTTTAGTAAGCTTGGCAGTGCTGAATTAAAACTAAAACTATTCTCCTTTTTGTTTTATGGTTGATTTCGGATGTAATAATTAGGGAATAAGTAGAATCAGAAGGACTTTCAGCATATGCACTAGTGTATAGAATATAATGTCCCTAGTGCAACTCTTATAAGTGCAAGTTTTTAATAAAATTTACCGAAAAGTACGCTAAAAATGGAAAATTATAAACTAAGGGTAATATATGAAGAATAATATTCCCAGGGCAGACCGCAGCAGTCATGAGTGGAGTTTCTGCAAAGTTATCACCCATCATTCGGAGTAGAAGGTCTTGCCGTGTTCCAAATAGTTTGAGTAGACAGTGCCGCCGCAGTCCCAAAAGACGGAACAAATCTTTCGTCCTTGCGTGGTTTGCTAGTGAGCACCCGTTGTCGCCCTCCGAGATCAAGCAAGGTCGTTGTGGCTGAATCGTCATCTTTCGGACTACTTTCCCACCTCCTGACAGCTCCTACATCTAAACTGCCATCACCTGAAGCATCATTCTTCGTCGATTAATGCTAACGGGCGCAGAACCCTCTACGTTGATGTGTTCAATCGAAGCACGTTGTTTCATCCTAACATCCATGTAAGTGACCATTTTGCTCGCTGTTCTGCACATTCGTGAAGTTGCAGACAAACGCCACTACATGTCTCCATAGGAAATTAATCGATTGATGATTATTTTGACTCTAGTTTCACGAGTCTCGGAGCCGTTTACCATAGCTTTAGTTAAGGAGGTAGAACTTTTGGAAACGCCATAGTATATATTGAATAATAATTAATTGGTACAAGGATTTTTTTCTCAAGATGTGTTGATGAATGCATTTATTGTTAAGTTAAAAAAATTGGAATAAGAATTTGTGCAAGTTTACTCGTGGTGCCACTTCCATATCTAGTCATTTTTATCGCAGTAAATTTTTAATTATAGTGAATCGTAAAAATTAATTTTAACTTAATTAAATTTGTTTTGGCCTTTTCGTGATCATGTTAGGTGAAATTTCTTTTCACATGAAAGGATCCTCCTTGCTAAAGAGAAGTTTGGATCCCAAAAAACGGTAAAAAAAATTGCTGGTTAGGTTCGCTGAATCGTGATTCCCGAGCTGTTCTCAGCTGCTCCCCCTTCACCAGATTTTCGACCCCCATTTAGTTGAGTGGATGTTCAGGGCAGCAATCGCTTTAATGAATGGCTCATTACTGATCACTCTCGATCAGACCATGTTGGCTACGTCATTATTCCAATGTGTTCAATGTTTTTTCGGTGAAATTGTTCCGTAGAAATTTGAAAGTGAAGGCTTTTTTTTGTTTCTGTAACACTCTTAATCACAATATTGATTTTATTTACTCTAATTGTTGTTAATAATGAGATTTTTTCTTATGTAAGTTCCGTATCATGCGAAAAAGATTTTTAGTTTAAAATAGATGAAATCCAATGGCATACGTCCTTAATAATTTCTTATCGAGTCATAACTGAGCGTTTAAGCTCAAATGCCATCCAAGCTCATCAAATATAGTGGAGGCATAGATATTTTTCCGTCGATAATTTGCCGAATAGCTTGTTAAAAAGATTAAAAAAATTGACTTCGGCATAGTAAAAATGTCTTAGGAATAGCTAATATATCTGCAGACTGTGAATGACGTCCCAAGCAATTTAAACCTTTACCATAAATCGAGAAAGTGTGCATGCATGCATTACGTATACATCTAACCGATAGTTCACCATTAAGGAAATTATAGGTACATAAATTGATTACGCGACCATATTTGCTCCTTTCATTTGGAAGGTAAATATTTATCTTCATTAGGCATCTTTTAGATACTTTATTACACTAACGCCAAATCGAGCATGCCGTTACTTCTGCCGCGTAAGCATATTGTAAGAATGCAGTAGGCAACCAGCGATAATGGAAACGGTGCTACCAGCATGCTGGTCGTGACTCTGTGTTTAAGGAAAATGTATGCTCTATGAAGGTGATCTTTTTTCAGCGTACAAAGTGGTAAATTCCAGCGACTGAGCACCTCCGTAGCGAAAAATATTATAAAGGCCGTCGATTATAATCCAAATTGGTGGGCGTGGTCCCCCCAAAATCAACGGTCAGCTTGAATTTTTGGTAAAATATATTTATCGACTATGTGGCTACCTGCCCCCGATGGAAAGTAGATCCTTGCTGACGTTGGTCAACGCCCCTGACTAACTGACCTGCCATAATCGACTAACTGTGGTCAAAATAATAAGCGGCAAAGGCCACAGCTCTGTGAAAATTCCAATCACCTTTTCCTCTGGGATAATAATTAGAATATGAGGGCAGATTAACCTGTATATGTTACAGTTCAACGAAAAAGATTGTATTAACTTTTAATTCCCGTCAAATTGCTTATCATTTTACATTTTCTAGTGAGAATCGTAAAATATTTTCTTGAATTTAGAAGAATGTCATCCTCTATCCTACTTTGTTGTTTTTTCTGAGCCAAAAGGTCAGGTAAGTAATCTTAATCCCTCCGTAATGAAATTATATCATCCATTTGGTTGTGGTAGGCATTCTTACAACGGGCATGAATCCGTTCAAACTTGGCCGAGAGAATGACGTCGAATGGGCACAAGGCAGATTGATGACTGATGCTCTATTATCTGCTCGGGCATAGTTGCACATATTTTTGATGAATTACGACATTCGAATGAACATAAAATTCAAAGAGGTTTTGTTATTTGACGGGTTTGCTTGCCCTTTAATCGACTGATCTTTTCGCTTAGTGGCGGCTCTTTCTCCAGTTTTATGGGACGTGAAGGTTGTGAAGTATTTTTAATAATTTTGAGTACCGAAACTCTCGTTGCATTCTAAGGCAGAGCTTTTCATTCCTGATGAGTCAATGGGTTGCATGAAAGAAAGATGGTTTCAGGAATACAGGGAATGCCGGCGAGGAAAATCGAATCTCCGTTGAGGGGGACAAGTTGACGTAACCTGAGGTTGCGCAGTAGCCTTCAATGCGGGCCTGTCGAGTCTCCAGCTGGGTGATAAAGCTATGATTTCGTGGAGAGAAGTGTTTTCGCTTACTTTCACGGAAAGACTTTAGCCCGAGACATTGAAAGGCTTCGCACGATTTTTGTACCTATATCGAAACTCTAGACATTGTATTGCACCATTAAGAAGTAATCAAATATAGTGGGAAGTTTTTAGAAATGGATGACTGGAAATTCTCCCGTGATGGAGTTGAGAAAAGTTTGAAAGATTACCGGAAGGATAAGAGGTAATATTTTTTTATTGTTACGGCGACTGTGGTCGCACATCCACAGTATTATCTTAAAACGCCCAAAATTCAGGAATTCCTTCCCTCGAATTATAAATATTCGATGTATTTTGTCTTTTAAATTAAAAATAAGAATTATTCACTAAACTTAGTAAGTCCCTATTGCTCCTTAATTTTATGGAAGTGTAACGTTACATGCAACTGATTGATTGGTCTTCATTCAACTTCTAAACCAAGAGTTTAATTTCTTCATTCCTCTGAGTTCGGTATAAACGTAAGTACTTAGTTTCACTATGCTCTCATTGAAAATTAACCGTGGTTCCCTCGTGGAATCGCTTTGAGGATTCCTCGAGTTAAATAGGTACTCATTTTGAATATTTTTCCACATTTTGTAATTACTCTCACCGTTATATTTTACCAACTTAAATTATAGTTCACGAAATTGAGATCTAAAAAATGGCCACTATCATATTCTTCTTGTGATAGACGAAATTTTCTTCATGGTATTCAATTCCAGGACTCTTAAATGAGAGTTATAAATTTGACTACCGTTTCTTCACAAGATTTACGATCCCTGAAAATGTCAGCTTTCTATAACGTGAGTTTTTGGCTATGAATTAGCCTACTCCAGTCTCTTTCATCCTGCGAAGCGTCCCTTATGTTAGAAAGGATAGTTGAGCAGGCTCATAAATATTATTTAGTCCGGCTAAATTATTTTCAAATATCTTTCGCTGACTGCGACCTATTCGAATCCACGTGATTTTAATTGGAAAATTCCACCAATTTGAGCCAACTTAGGTGTAGACGGAGAGGAACTGCGTCGTCACTGACTGCGAGTAATGCGTTACACTTCGAAGACTCTTGCGTATCGGCCAAAACTTTTCCGATTAGGTTCAAATTTTGGATGCATCAATTCTATCGGAAATATCATTTCTTTGGAAAAGTGTTCAAAGTTCCCACCCTAATGTCTCGGTTATATATTTTCTTTGTTTGAGCCTACAATGATGACCCTTTACAACTTAGTGACCAAGAAAGAAGGTAATTCTAATGTAAATGATTGATCATTACCTAAGAAACTTTAAATAGTAATTCTTTTTCTGCAGCAATAGTTGCTGTTTTGGGTGGAGCGCAAGAATTGAAGTATTTTTGCCTTTTTCGGAAAATGCGGACATAATAGCAATTCACAGGGGGTGTAATTGTGGAGAGAAAAAAAAATCAAGGAAAAAGTTTTATGGGTCTCGGCATAGACTTACGACGAACGAAATAATGTATTATGTGCTTTCAGACAATACTATTTGGTAATTCAGGCCTAATAAGTAAGAATACCATATATATTTCCACCATACTTTTATTGTATTACGATTACGTTTCGACGCAACTGCTTCATCATTAAGCACCTGTATTTGGTGCCGATCCGAATTGAACAAATTCTTAGGTGATTTGTTATGAGTATGTGCTCCAAACAAAATAGTACTCGCGTTCACTAAAAATATTATCCTTGCAAAATACCTTTAGAAATCAACTCCTGAAAATTATACTTTAGTGCTAATACTATATTTTAGTGAATCACCCTCTGAGATTGAATGGAATGCATCCCAGTTGTGGGCTCTGTGCTGACGGGTTAATCAGATGGCTGGCAAACACCGATGTAGTGGTTTGAAACCCGGCTCTTGCATGGTTGTTACGTAAGTTAGAGAAAGCCACTAATAAACTAATAGGAATATGGACAAAGGAGCAAAAAAGCGAAAAATATTTCCTTCAATTATTTACAACCTTGCAGAAAAAAAATCTTTATTCAAATTATATCTGCACCATACCTAGGCGATGAGTTTCACGTGGCCATGCAGTACAGAGAGTGCGGATATAATTCATTTAATTCTATGTTTGTGCGTAGTTGCGTATCTATTTCACCGAGTGTTCGTGTAAAGAAAAGGCAGATAGTATAGAGGTCTATGTGCAAAAAAATCCATGAAAAATATTTTTATAGGGAAGGAGCATGGAAAAAGAAACTAGATGGTAGCAGACAAGTAAAGGCGCATGCTATGATGCATTGCTTCTTAGCATGCATTACTTTGGAGAGGAAATGTCATAAAACTGTTTTTTTCGCTGTGTACATTACTATAATTCTACGAGTAATTCTCGTACATCCGTTGTCTGGTTGGAAAGTATTGTTGAGTGAGTTAAAGTTGATTGTGCATTAAATTTCACCTCATTACCTGGAATGTACACAATAGTTTCAATATTAAGTTCTATTTATTTTCTCCCTTGAATTGAACCTTTGTCAGCGATTTTTACCGTTTCAGGCTGTAGGCAAAGATGAGAACCGATCATGAAAACTTTTAGAGGGGGCCATGTCGAGGTGACATACGCAAAACCTTTGCGTGGGCCACCATTGAAAAAGCTCGCGTACGATATTCCCTTGGCACGGAGAGCACCTTTGGGAGCAGGGAGGGTTTCGCTGTGGGCGTTGCGGCTGTATCGCAGCGTGGCACGAGCCTGGACCAGAAATTCATTGTCCCGGTTGGATTTGATTTAGGAGCAATCACGTCGCGTCCCATCCACTTGCGAGTTTGCGCGGTGGTGTTTGTGTGCATTGAGAGAGAGAGAGGGAGACAAGAGAGATAGAGGGGGAGAGAGAGATCGAAAGGAACAAAAGCAAACTCACATCAACGGAAAAGGTCTCGTCGGGTGCTTGCCGGCAACGAGGCAGTCGGAAAAGGTGGACAATTGAATGGGTGGGTTTGAGAATTTATTGAATGGATAGGACAAACCATAACCAACTGGTTAATTACGAAACTAAATAGATCCAGAATTTCTTATACAAATATATTATGAGTCTCCTTATGTAGAAAAACGAATACATGAACAATCACTAATATTATTAATGAAAAATCAATGAAGTTCGAGCTCGGAAAGTAAAATTTCTTTAAGGGCTTTTCAAGGGCTTCGTCGCCACGTTTTATTTTTACAAAAACATGCGTTTTCCTCCTTTTTACAATATGGTGAAAATGAGGTGTTAGTCATTTAATGAGGAAGCATTAAATACCGTGCGTGTTAAACTTATTTTAGTAATAATGGCGTTAAGATATGCTTGAGTGGATTGCAGATTAAATATCACAAGTTATATACAATAGTTCAAATATATTAGTGATCGTGAATGCGTTACAATGGCAATAATTGCTTTGAATATCTTGCTGATTAATTAATAATTAGCATGAATTATTACGTATGTGGCCCAAACCTAATTTAATATTGCAACGTTATTAATACCTACAGTGTGCATTACTATGCAAATCTCTAGAACCCCTTAATATCTATATAATAATCATTAGGTGTATAGAATTTCGTAGTATCTATCTAGCCTTCACATTCACCTAGGGATTTTGGCTCTATAGTCATATATATTCTGAGTGTTTGCTTTGCATCTAATAATCTTATCTTCCTCAATTCCTTGGACATAATTTAAGTTGGATCTCGGTGCTGGTACTGGCTTACTTACTGGCTACGTTCAACTTATTAATGGACACTGGCTTACAGTGTCCATTAATAAGTTGAAACGCATTTAAAACGGTATTTGAACCAACAGGAAGAAACATAATCATCAAGTGCGTATATTATTTTATTCAGTGGCGGACAATGGATATGAAAAATCCATGTGGCTTATTTGTTCCTCCTGGATCCTAACCTAATTGGATTACATTCTTGTGTTTACTGTATTTATTGTGGGATCCTCCTTTTTCGATCTAGATGTCTGTTCTCGGTTTCTTGAAGGAGCGATATAAAAAAAGACATGATGTAAGTCATCTAATGCATATGCATCTTTAGGCACGGGCTCCGGGAAAACAGGAGTTGGTGAAATGTCCTGATGGAAGGAAGGAGGAAGATTGACATTGAATCAAGCTTCTCTCGCAGAGACTTCGAGCTTTAATTTAAAACAAACGGTGGCTCTGGCATAGAAGCGGCGTTTCGTCTTTCGATTTTTTACGGAATTGAATACGGTGAAGAAAGTTGAAGTATACTGTAAAAAATGTATGTTTATGTAAAAATTACTTTTATTACAAAATGGATTCAATAATGTTATGAGCACTACAAACTCCGAGAAATTATTAGAAACAAGTATGTATATTGTATTCAATTAATTGCTCGGAAATATGTTTAAATTCTTTTCGGATAAACTGGTCAGGGCCCGGAAGAAGCTGTGTTTGAGAGAGTCTAAGGAATTAAATAAGAAAAATTGTCTTGTAGATATATGGGCCTTTTAAATTACAAGAGTATTGTAAATATCCATTGCAGCTTGTTTTGCTCATCGTTTGTGATTGAGGAAAGATTTATTTTGAATATTGATCTATTCATCCAAATATTAATGCAAGTATTTTCAAAAGTTTTACTTTCGCATCTGACATGGGTTTATCAAGTGGTGTTAGTAGGACGTTATCTGGAGTTGTGTGAGCCAACACAAGGCGAGAGGTTGATGGATTGATGAGTTTTCGAAGATTGTAGTGCCCAATTAGCGAGGAGCCTATTCGTCTGTTTAATTCCCTAGGTGGTTTAACTGAGCGATTTACCTCAACTTGTGTATTTTTAAAATTACATCGTGTATATATAATTCCAAATCAATTATTTTATTTTATTAAAAAGTCGTTTTCTTCGGCATGAGCCGTCCGGGACACTTTCTGCGTAAAAGTAGAAATGCGGTAAATTGCACCTCGGCAATGAAATGCTTTGAATTGTACCCATTTCGCTCATTTTACTGGTATTGAAATAGTGTAAACACATGCAATGGATGTATTTTATAACAATTTACGTTCGAAGAGGTGACATTGAGAACTGGAATTCATTCACGCTCTCATTTGGTGAGTTTAAGGTTGGTACTGAAATATCAAAGCGTTACCAAATGACGGTGAAATTTTATCAATAGTTAAGTGGTTGTGAATTTTACCCGTTAACTGTTAATGTTTCGGGATAATGGATGCTCATTTGGTAATGTGCCAATGCAATTTATTCGCTTCCAGCGGAATAACTGGTTTAATTATCGATGAAAAATTAAAAACCCACAGTGTATCTTCTCGGTCGCGAATCTCGGACGTGTCTATTTTGTTCCCCCCGCAGTTGAGAGAGGCAGTAAAGATGCTCCCATCGGCCAAGGTCAGGGAAAGGAAGGGAGGAAGCGGAAGGAGGCAGGGCGAACTGGGGATGGGAGTGGAAAGAAAAG
The DNA here is from genome assembly GCA_002093875.1 of Calopteryx splendens. Lineage (NCBI taxonomy): Eukaryota > Metazoa > Arthropoda > Insecta > Odonata > Calopterygidae > Calopteryx > Calopteryx splendens. Next base: position 202,494 of record LYUA01001155.1, on the reverse strand, counting down.
AGGGAAGGGCGCTCGAACTCGAATCATTAACCGGCCACCTGGAGCCCTCTCCGAGCCCATTTCGCGGAACGTTGAGTGCGTGGAATGGACTTTATATTTCCCATCATCATTCCCAAACTATATAGGCTGTGGATTGCTTGTTAAGCCCGCAACAAGTGTGATCAACGGAGAGAGCTTACCAATAAAAAAAATGGACTAGATAAAACTACTTAAAGCTAGGTAAAAAAACCAATCCCTCTAACCTCAATCATCAAGAGATAATAAACGTTAAAGTTTGAGGCGGAAAACGGAACCTTTCGTTGCACTCAGGATGGATTAGTATGGAGTTGAATGAATGGTCGAAAGAGTGATAAGCATTGGGACTTTCCGGGTTCATGTGGCCACTGAGGGAGCCGTAAAAGGTGAATTGGACCCGGAAAGAGTTTGCCAAATCTAAGTTTTATGTTTTTTTTATTTCTTGGGTGTTTCGGTTTGGTTTTCCTTAATTTTGCTCCCCCAATTTTTGCATATTGTTCCGATTTCTATTCCGCAATTCTGTTTCATAATTAGAAAGGTTAACACTGTAATCGCGATTGTTCAGCATAAAACAGCGAAAAAGATTGAAATTCACTGTGAAGCTGATAACTCTCCTTACGTTTGAACTACTGCACTTCAAAGATGTTGAAGCTATTGTGTATCAACCAAAATTGAGTCCGACTTTAAAGCCAAAAATAATTTCATAGGATCTTACAGATTAACGCAAATATTTCATATGTTGGCATTGCAGTTCAAAAAATCCTCGGCGTAAGCTGCTCATCAGTCCATCCGACACTCATACATGCTACCTAATGGTAATAATATGAAATGAAGGAATGTCTAATATCACTATCATATTTTTCCCCTAGTATTTGCTGAATTAAAAACAAAGATGAGCATCTAAATAGATTTAACAATATCACAAGGCCGTCGCATTCCGAGCTAAAATCTGGGTAGGATAAAAATAATTTTGATGATAGTCAAACTACCGAGTATTAAATTCCTCAACTCTCGTACTCAGTGATCAGACAGTATTCTCCTTCACCATTCATTATCGTAGCATCGCAATTGTTTAGTCTTAGTTTTTTTAATCGTAGTATTATACTATATTGTGTTTTTATTTGAATGATCATGTGCAAATATTACTAAAGTGGCATGAAGCAAGTCGATGCTCTCTCGCTGGATTTTAGTCATCTTCGTAGTTGCTCCATTGCTGTCAATTTTGAAAAGGCAACACTGGAAGGTAACCTCGGAACGTCGAGATTGTTTGCCGGTGGGATGATTCAGGCAGTCGTGGTGTATGCGCACCGACGCTGGGGGGGTGGGGGGGGGG